>PVKA01001292.1:0-151719 GCA_004027165.1 Ctenomys sociabilis
GGGCATAATGCCTCTAGTACACTTCATACTCACAGTGCCTTTCCTGAACCCATCCTTACCCTGTTGTGGCACTTAAGAAAGCAAAAGTCCTGAATTCTACCTGTTTCTAACTTTTTAAGTTCCATTTATTCCAGAGTTGTCAGACTTTGGCCCCAGCCCTGTCGTCTTCTCTGTGCCCTGCCTGCCATCCTCGGAGCCCCCCAGGTGTGCCAGTGACAGCACACCAGCTGGGTCACAGTCAAGATATTAGATCAGCCACCCAGGTTTCCAAACTTGGCTGGAGCAGAATCATCAATGGCCAGTGGCCAAGAGCAGCGGCTAGAGACTTGGTCACAGCACTTTGCTGGTCCCAGATCATAGGCTTGTCCAGAGGCGTAGCAGTAGTCTTGTTCAGCCCTGGCCATTTGTGGTGTGCCTGCAAAGACCTGGACCTCCCCCGCTCTGCCCAGTGTTCCATCCTCTTACCAGTCCTGGCTGCTCCTCACTGCTGTTTTTAGTTTGGCTCCTCCTTTTTCAGCTACCTCTTCTATTTCGTTCCCTTCTTAGGCCTTATTCTTTTCCCTCCCTCTCTTACTCCTTTTTCTGCAGGAAGCAACTCTTAACTTGCTATGTACACTGTGAACAGTGTTTGCACAGGATGCTGAGCGTGTGTTGGCAATCCCCCACCAGCCCTGTTCCCTGCAGTCTCACAGTGTTGGCACATGCTAAAACCCCACACTGCACTTCAGTGAAGGTAGAATATTCTAGAAGAGGCTGTGATAGGAGAAAGGAGAGGGCCTTGAGACTCCTTGGCTGTGTGATCTGTGAAAAAAAAATCTCACCTTGTTCATGGCTTCTACTGATGCTGCCTGAGTGGACCAGGGTGTGAGAAGCCTGGGAAGGAAAAACTAGAAAGCCAGAGCTGGGCATGGTGGCACAGGCCTGTAATCCCAGCACTTGGGAGGCTGAGGCAGGAGGATTATTGTGAGTTCGAGACCAGCCTAAGCTACAAAGTGAGCTTAAGGCCAGCCTGAACTGCATAGTGAGACCCTGACTCAAAAAGACAAAAAAAAGCCGGGCGTGGTGGCGCAGGCCTGTAATCCCAGCACTAGGGAGGCTGAGGCAGGAGGATTGTTGTGAGTTTGAGACCAGCCTGAGCTACAAAGTGAGCTTAAGGCCAGCCTGAACTGCACAGTGAGACCCTGTCTCAAAAAGACAAAAAAAAAAAAAAAAAAGAAAGCCAAATGCAATCTGTCTGGCTGTGAGGACGTGCTTGACACACATTCTCTCCCATATTCTAGGCTGTTCCCTCTGCCTTAAATGTTCTTCCCTCCAGTGCTGTCCCCTGATTAGTATCAGTCATCCCTTGAGACTCAGGTGGCTGTTGTCTTGCAGGCCGTCCCTGCCCACTCCCTGTCCCTGTGGTGTCCATCTTTCCTGTGCATCCTATGGTCCTGCACTACCACCAAGGCAGCATTCAGTGTTGTATCACTTGTGTGTCTGGAGTTCTGCATGCTCAAGTATTTGCAGCATGCTTTCTCATTTTCTGTGCCAATTTAAGCTCAAGTCTGACTCTGTAGTTGTATTAGTGTTCTGTTGCTGCAACAAATTATATGACTGGCTGTAGAATTTTTTTCTTTTTATCGTGGCTGACTGGAGTTCTATATGTCTCACTTAATTGTATATCACATTTTTTTCCTCTACCAGAGGAGTTTTCTGCCATGATATCTGTAAATGGTTGTTTTTTGGTATCATTTATCTCCTGTTTTTTCCTTGACTCCAATCAAATGTTAAGTTATTTTTCTTTGCCTCATCTAGCAGGTGCTGGACTAATTTCTCATGGTCTCATCCTATTTTTAAGAACTCCTTCTTTTCATCATCTATGACTACTTTGAAAACTTGTATTCTAATAAGATGGAATATGTAGAAGATATGGTTGGATTCCTATATACATATGAATTACCAAAGCTGAATAAAAAGATATATAAGTCCTAAATAAACCAATATCAATCAAACAGTGATGTAACTAAAATCATCTATTGTTTCATGATTGCTAACTACAGGCCCATCTTCTGTACTTGAGATCCTGTCTTTATATTGGCTTAATCTGCTATAGATACTTTCTGTGGAATTTTTATTCTTCTGGATATCTGCTTGAATCTGCCTTGTAGATTCCATTTCTTTCCTATGCAGAGCTCTCATGGCTTCGAGAATGTTCTTAAGCTCTTCTATTTTTCGGTTCATATCTGTTCGAGAATCACTAAGCATGGTTTTCTTTCTTCTTTTCTTTCTTTGTGGTACTGGGGATTGAACTCAGGACCCTGCACTTGCCAGGCAGGTGCTTATTCTTCTGAGCTTTCTCACAATGATTTTCATTGTGGCTGCCATTCTCTGCAGTTATCTGATAAATTATTTCTGATTTGATTTTTTTCTAGAGCCTCATTTAATTGCTTTGGTTAACACCAAAGCACATCAGGGAGGCCAGGTGGGTGGCTTTCAGATTGTCACACCTCATTTCCCCCTTGGTTTGCCTTTGGTAAACTGAATGTCTGAGGTTGTATCTTGTTCAAGTGTCTTTTCGTTTGTTTGTTTGTTTTTGGGTTTTTTTTAGCTTGATTCCTGGGGCTTGTGGTGGGTTGCTTTATGACCAGTATTTAGAACCCTTAGGAAATGACTACTTCTCCAAGTTATTTTCCAGGTATAGCTGGTTTTGGGGTTTGAATCTGTTGTAAATTCCTATCTCTGCAATTTTTGGGGGTGAGAAGTTGCTGCCTTTTTGGCCCAGCCCCTGGTTCTTTGCCACTGTGCCACAGTATTTTCTGTGACCTTTGGTCAATCTCTGTCTTGGAATACCAGGAAGAACAGCTGTTGAAAATTATTATCAGGCCAGGGATATGGCTCAAGCTATACCGCACAGATGCCTGCCTGGCAAGTGCAAGGTCCTGAGTTTGATTCTCAGTACCAAAAAGGAAAAAAAAAAAATGTCAGTTGTGGCTAAAGCAGTACCATCAGCAATAACAGTGCAACAATCACAGCCTAAAAAATGACAAGCTGAGGTAACCATGAATTTTCCACCCATAACCATGTGAACTAGATTTGTAGTCATATAACAAAATGTAAAACAAATTAGTATATGCAGTGTATGTGTCTTTAACGTGTCAATTTTGCCCACATGTGTTAAAATTTAAAATGGATTAGGAGGAAAATAAAGATGTGGAAGAAGAGGAAAAATTACAAGTAAGATTAGAGGACAAAAGGATTGCGATAACTTTGGGAAACTGGTGCAGAAGATTAGAGAGAATGAAGAGATAAAAAGCAGAACAGAACCACAACCACAGAGAAACATACATTACACTCATATAAGAACAAGATCAAATAATGCAAGAGAAAAAAAACAAACCAAACCCCCCCAAAACCGAAAACGAAACCACCACCGCAAAAACAAGAGAGAAAAAATAAAATACGCTTCTAGTTGTGTCTCTGCTGTTGTTGGTGGGCATCATGTGGATGCAGAGTTCCGACTTGTGCTGTCTTATGCCAGCAAGCCAGCCGTAGCTTTGCGGCTGGGTGGTGGATCATCTCAGCAAGCCTGCGCCTTCTGGCTGAAACCAGACTCGTTCAGCCTAAAGCTGTCAGTGCACCTTCCTCAGGCCCAAGCTTATCTGGGAGCTGCTGGAGGCAGCCACCAGCCGTTCTGAGTTCTGAGATCAGCTGACCCTTCTCCAAGATGTCTCCTGACCGATGGCTCTCTCTTGTGGGACAGCTGAGCCCTCAGTACTCACTGCCAGCTAGTGTAGTCTTTCATGTCTGCTGCTCCCTTCCCCTGTAGTCTTTCATAGAGGCCTGTAAGGTTGCCAGTGGTCACTGTGTGTCTGAAGGCTTGATTTGCTCCTCTCACAGAGTGAATCCTGTTTCAGGGTGAAGGCACTGCCAGCTGCCTCCTTCTTCACTGAAGTTGCTCTTTTCCTCTGCATGAGCTTCACATCCTTTTTAGGTTCAAGGGACCCGCTTCCTTCCTTCTTGTCTTCCTAGTATTACTATATTCCAGCATCTGGATGGCGATTCTCAGAGAGGCTTTCTCTCTTCTACTCACCACTGCACCATCTTCAAGAAGCATATTTTGAGATGACTATACAAAACAAGTTCCAGAAACTAGAAACTAAGGAATAATATAGTATTCAGAATTAAGTCTTTCCTGCCCAAAGATGTTCATTATAGGATGTAAGTCATTGTCCTGTCCAAAAAATTTATGGCTATTTGTCACTCTGATAATTATTTTTAAGTAAACTGTTCCAAATACAGTTTTTTGAAAAAATGTATTTGGTACAGGGCCTCAGTACTCATCTTGGACCTGTGTTGGGATTGCAGATGTGCACCACCATGCCTGGTCTCACAGTGCATGCAGGGGCGGGACCGACACAGCCTGTGGTGCTGAGGAATGAACCCTGGTCTCTGTATTTGCCTAAGCAGGTACTTCATCTGCTGAGCTATCTCACCGGTCCCAATTCCTTTTTATTTTAAAGAGAAAAAAGCAACACAAGTGACATATAATTTCAAAATAAGGTGATAGAAAATTAACAATGGCTATTATATTGCAAATTGTTATCTTCAAAGTAGTTGCTCAGATTATCAGATATAGGCAGGCTAACATGATCAAACAATATAAACACAGTTCATTTCAGTGAACTAATAGAAATAGTAGTGCCATTATCTTAACTAAAATATATGTATATATTTACATACATTACATATGCATGTATTTCTCCCCTTCTCAGTAGTATTTTTTTTTTTTTTTTAGCAAAGCTCTTTTACTTTAACCTCCTCCTGGGTGCAATTTGACTCTCCCCATCTGTAAAACTACTAATGATTGCAAGAGAGCATTTCTCCAAACTGAATGAGCTACAGCAGCTCTCTTCTATAGGAAGACAGTATCAGAGATTCATTTGTGCTTTTACATTGAAGGAAACACTCTCCTTTATTATTATTATTATTATTTATTTATTTATTTATTTATTTATTTATTTATTTATTTTACAGATCACATGGCCAAGGAGCCAGTGGAAGACACAGACCCCAGCACTTTGTCTTTTAACATGGTAAGTCCCACATGCTCCATTTGTAGCCACCCCCCTAGTTTTGCTTTTTTCTCTTTTGTTACTTAACTTTTCCTTACTGATGTTTTGCTTTGAAGAGTTTTTGCAGAACTCAAAGTAAGGTTTCTTATCTTCATCTGGTGTTCTCTCTGGAAGAATAAGTTTGTCCAGACTGGAAATGGTGTGTGTTGGATCCCATTCCCATTTTGTGTGTACCAGAAGTGATATTATATTTTGTAAAGTCTTTGACTATCTTGCCTACTTTTAATACTATTGGTCTACTTTTTTTGTGTGTTTTTTTTTTGTTTGTTTGTTTGTTTGAGGAACCAGGAATTGAACTCATGCCCTTGCGCTTGCCAGGGAAGCACTTATTCCACTGAGCCATCTCTCTGGCCTTATTGATCTACTTTTAATTCAAACTAATCTAATGTGAGACTGAAGATAAAACAGGATGATTCTGCAGGAACTAGGCAGAGAAGGGCACATAACTGATTTGTCTCTGTTGGCACCTTTAATCTCTGGAGCTCGACTCCCTCCTTCCCTCCACTCGGAGCCCCATTGATTTGTGTGACATTATCAAAGATGTGGCAGGCATTGCTTTTCCTCCTGTAGGTGCCTTGTGAGGTGCTGGGTGTTATTCTTGTACCATTGCATGGGGTGCAATGACAGTGAGCAGGTGTGGGAACATCCAGGCCCAGAATCGAAGGGAACAGAGGCGCCGAGAGGCCATGGGCTAGCAGCCCTGGCATCATAAGCCAAAAATATCTTTTTTTGTTTTTCAGACACGGTCTCACTATGTAGTTCAGGATGGTCTTGAACTCATAGCAATCTTGCTGCCTCAGCTTCCCAAGTGCTGTGACTATAAATATGCACCACAGAGCTGAGCTAACCTTTTGTGTGTGTGTGTGTGTTGATTTTTGTAGGTGTTTTGTCACAGAGACAAAAAGCTAACTACATGGGTCAGCTTTTGTACTGGAAGAAAAAACACTTGATATCTGCATGTTAAAAAAGGAGAAACTCAATTTGCCACAGGGTTTCAGAGCCTGCAGTCCCTGACTTGAAGGTAGAGGGTGTGGCAGAACAAAGCCGCTTCATTCATGGCAGCTAGGAAGCGAAACAGGGCAGCAGTTCTAGGAAGGAAAGGGCCTGGACCAGAGATAATACTGAAAGTCACACTTCCACCACCTATAACCTGTTAACCTAGACTTCATTGAGTCAACTTGACAATTAACTCTTAACTGTCACATTGACACAGAATTCTTCCTTCTGTGCATCAGGGGGAGCATGGCCCCTCTAACACCTTAATCTTGGACTTCCAGCCTTTAGAAGAGTGACAGAACATACACTGTCATTGTAGATCACCCACGATGTGGTATTCTGCTAAGACAGCCCTAGAAAACCAACAAGATGGAAGCTGTGAAACATTACTCTCTTCTCAGTATGGCCAAGTGATCAGAGGTAGCTGTGCCCCAGGATGAGGTAGCCATGACCCACTCCCTTCAACTAGTCTCTGCTTCCCTCCAGCTATACCACCTCCCAATAGTCCAGAGATAAGGCCGGAGCCTTCAAAAAGTAGTCACTTCCCAAATTTCCCAGTGTCTCCTAAATGCTGCTGCACTGGAAGGCAAGCCCTCTACACATGAGCCTTGGAGGACATTGCAGATTGAACCACAATCACTCTGCCCACCCCTGCTTCTTTCTAGCTGCTGCTGATGGTTGCGTGCAGTCCTGGATGTTCCTTGGCTTTTAGATGCACTATGCAGTCTCTCACTTTGCTAGCATATGGGCAGCTTCTCTTTATGAGCCTTGTATCTGTGTCTCTTTTGTCTTCCTCCTTCATCTTCTCTTTCTCTGCCTTTTCCCCCTTCTCCTCCTCTTTCTTCTCTTCCTCTTCTTTCTCCCCTTCTCTCTCCATTCCTGGTCTTCTTCACCCCTTCTTCTTCTCCTCTTCCTCTTCTTTGTGTGTTGTCCTGGCCATGGAACCCAGGGCTTCACACAGACTAGGAAGGTGCTCTTCCACTGAGAGTGGATTTAAGTAGCCTCAGTTCTCTTTTCTTCTTATAAGGACACCAGTCACATTGGCTTGAGGCTCTACCCTACTATACTATGACCTCATCTTAACTAATTATATCTATAATCCTATTTCCCAAAAAAGTCACATTCTGATATGTGCAGGATTATGATGTCAGTATATCCTTTTCAGGGGACATAACCCAACCCACAGCATCCTGCTGCTTACATGTGCATGCCTTGCTGTGACAGATGTGGTCTCTATGACCTGTTCTCTCCATTTGCCGTTCACCTGCTGAGCCAGTTTCATGTAGCTGTTTCTGTCCCTTAGCTGCTCCTCGTGCTCCCTCACCTTCTCAGGGCACCAATCCTCCACTCCCTCTGGCAGAAAAGTGTGCCTGCTTCCTCCCACTGTGGCTCAGGCATCTTCAGATCCATGGAGCCTTGTCTGCCTGGGGACCTCAAAGGTTCCCTTTCCCATGGTGTGGTCCCTGTAGTTATCTCTGAATTGGAATTTCTTGCTTGCCTGACTTCCTACCACACTGGGTCAAGCATTTGCCTCCACACAAAGCCACACCCAAGGCAGGTAGACACTGATGTTTGAAGCAACAAGGTCCTGAGGACCTCAAGCTCTATCCTTTGCTTTATTTTTATGCTCCATCTTTCCATATTCAGCCCTGTCTTCTTCTGTCCACCTCTCCTCAGCTACAAGAATTCCTTCCCTCTACCTGCTTCACTCACTGGGCTTTAGTCCTGTGGCATCTGCCTTCCTCCGTGATCTTGCTCTTTCCTGGGTTCCTTCGCAGTCCTGGCCATTGCTTGAAGTTTCTCCAGGAGACCCAGACTTGCTCCCAACTGTGGCTGTCCAGAAGGACTCTCTGCAGATTGTCATTTTACTGTACATTACAGTCTCTGAAGAGGCTCATGGTCTAGCTGAAGGAGTAGACAAGGAATTCTATGGTAGCCTGAGAAGAGTTTGACATAAAGATGTGGTCCACCTTCTGGGGGGGGCAGTAATGGGAAGATTAGCTGGGGTAGAAGTATTTGACATTGAAGGTTGCTGGATTCATTCTGATTTACTTACTGATTTTTGTTGGGACTCAAGGAAAGCATCAAAATAAAATCTTGGATTCCACATTTCCTCTTTGTCAAGGAAGGAATGTGAGAGACCTGAAGAAAATTTGAAAGAAAGTTTGAACCCTTGTTCTGACTGGAGAGCCAGGGACCAATCAGGAATAGAGCTGGGTAGGGACAGGGGACAAGATAGGGACAGTGGGCACATTCTCACTCCTCTCTTGGAAGCTTCAGAGAATGGCTGAATTGTTTACCTGGCAGAGGTTTCCAGAACATTAGCTACCTACAGATAGGTGTGAACAAATTAAATCATGTACCATTGAAGAACATGTGAGATTTGAATTCCCTTTAATATGTGGGTGTCATAGTCACTTTGCCATTGCTGGAATACATACCTAACACCCACAACATAAAGGAGAGATGTATTTGGCTCTGAGTTTCCAGTAGATGCAGTCCCTGCTTGCTACAAGGGAGGAACAGCATGGTGCAAGGCCCTGACACAGGGAAGCTGCTTGCCCATGGCAGCTGGGGGCTAAAAAGCAATGGGAGGCATCAAGGACAAGAATACACCCTTCCAGGTCACATCCTCGGGACCCACCTCCAAGCAGGCCCCATTCCCTTTGACACAGTCAACTTCTGAGCTCATCAGTGGGTGAAGCCACCGATGAGGACAGCACCTTCATGGTCCAGTCACTTCCCAGCATCCTCAGCTTTGCACACATGAGCCTGTAGAGCTCTGACCCATAACAACAGGCCTACTAAGGACCGTGTGTGGTTGTGCATAGCAGGCAACTGATCTTGAGGTCTTTGCATGATTGACAGCTCGGTTACCTTTGGGATCTCGGTCTAGCATTCAAACCCAATAGTACCTCCTGCCTCAGAATGCAGCACATTCATTGACCCATGTGACTTTCATAGAAATGGTCTGAAGAAACAGGTCTATCCGATGCATGAAAACAAAGGCCTCTTGATTTCAAGCTGCAGCAAGTAGATAGGGAGACAAGCCCTGCGGAGGAAAGGAAGTGCTGTGTAGTGGTCAGAGCCAAGGAAATTAGAATAAGGCTTATTCTCCTTTGGTTTCACCGTTAGCTTTTTGTCAACCTTGATATCACATCTATAAATTGAGAAGAAAAGCAGCCAAGGGGGCAGGCCTACAGACAAATGTGATGTTAACCATTTCTACCGGTTTAAATTGAAACCATGACATTTCCAAGACAAAGCTTTCTTTCACTTTGATCCTCTAATTTGACATTTGAAAATAACTCTTTTCTTTTGTTGGATTCTACAGTCAGACAAATATCCCATTCAAGATACGGCACTCCCTAAAGGTATGTACAGTTAACATGATTACTTGATCTTGTGATTAATTTAATATGTTGAACAAAGCACTAGTCAACGTAACTTTTCATTATTGAAAGTAGTAAAACAGAAATTCACCGATCATTTAGCTCATGATTTTTTACATGATTATCTCAGAAGTGAATTAAAAAGTATATATTGTTCTTTGGGTTTTGGTTTTGTAGCACTGGCAGTGGAACACAGAGCCTTCACCCTGAGCTCCATCTCCAGCACTTGCTGTTTTGAGTTCAAAGATGTTCCCAGGCTCAGTTTCTCTGTGTTCTTCTCTGGTGACTCTGTTCTCAGGCAGGATTTCCCCACACAGGCAGAGGTGTTCCCACCAGTGCTCACATCAGGCTGTCCTGCTCACTGTGGCATAGAAGTGACCCTAGCAACTGCTAATTTTCCAGTGATTGTGGTGGAGGCAGCCTGCATTCATGTATCCATCCCTGAATGAATTCTTGCCTCAGGAGGATGGGAGACATTGGCTGGCTCTGAGCCTTTATATCGAGAGGGTCAGGGCCTGATGCAGATTGTACCTGCACCACAGGAAAGAGTGGTGGACAAAGGGGCAAGGTCAAGCAACCCAAACAGCTGCCTTCTGCAACCTACAGTCTCAGGCTTAGGCATGGACTAAGACCACTGAGGTGGCTGGTCCCTGCCCGAATTTTCTCAATCTCTGCTTCTGCGTGGGGCATCTTCCATTATGCGGGTGAAACTTCTGTTTGTCACCCTGGAGCTCTGCTGACAATCTGGAGAGGCAGGAGGTTTTTTGGGGCAGTAACATGTGTCTTCAGAGCTGGCTGGGCACCTGGCCTCCTGGTCACCAAGGCAAGGTCAGTGTGCTCAGTCCCTGCTCCTCTGGGTTTCTGACCACCAGGACTAGATTTGGATTTAATTCCTGGTTGTGTGGCAGGGAAGGGGAGATTACTAGCAATCTCTCTTCCCCTGTCCCCTCTCTAGAAAGGACCCCTGAGTTTTTGAGTCACTAAACTGGGACTGAATCTCAGCAGGCAGTGGAGAGTGCAGGTCTGGATGGATGGGAGGCCAGTGTGGGCTGGCTCTCAGGCTTCTGTTTGGAGTCAGGGGAGCCTATTTAAAATGCAGATTTGCCTAGCACACACACACACACACACACACACACACACACACACACACACACACACACACACAAAAGCAGTGCAGATTTGATGGATCTGGGGAAGGGCCCAGGAATCTACATTCTAGCCCACCCCAGAGTGGTTGGGATGTGGCCCCTTTCCTGGCATGCTCCCTGGAATGTGGAGGGGAGAATCAAACCCATGTTCAACAGCCTGGCTCTAAGCAGCCTCAGCAAATGACTCCAGGTCTCAGGGTCTCTGTCTTCTCTTTTCTGGAGTAGGAGGGACCAGGTTTGCATTTGCCTTCCTTTTCGCATTTGCAAGAATTCAGTGAAGTGGGGTCTAGAACTGCGCCTGACACTTGAACACCAAGCAAGCGTAGAGGGAAAGTTGGTCAAAGAATTGTGGAAAATCAGGGGAGAGGTTTTGAAAGTCCCTGAATGGAGGGGTTGAGGTAGGACTGCCTGAATCTTCTAACTCAGCATCTTATCTGTATCTGCCTTGGATGAGATTTCCTGTTTGGAAAGAAGACTGTTGCTTAGCAGCCCGATCCTTGCCAAGATTTGCCTAGAACATGAGGTTACAGAACCTTAATTAAAGTTATAGATTTATAAGAAAAGTGACTCTGAAAGCTATCTTAGACCTTTCCTTTATCCTTATTCATGCCGAACAATATTAAATGCATGCTTTCTTTTTCTTTTTTTGTGGAACTGGGGATTGAACTCAGGCGCTTGCACTTGCCAGGGAAGTGCTTGTTCCACTGAGTCATCTCCCCAGCCCCAAATACGTAATTTCTTATCTCCACAGAAATACATCACGTTATATGTAAATGAAGCATGGATAGAAGTTTAGAATCTTACTCGTAACCATTTGCATTCAATAACATAATAATTTTGTGTCTCCTAGGATATTTGTTGAACTTCACAAATAGAGCCCATACTGTTATTAGGTGTTTATGGTAATTTCATCGTTAAGTTGTCTTCAGGGAAAGAAAACCCATATGAATTAGTGAAGAGACTACTTTGTAGACCTAAAACTAAATGTATCCTAATTATGTTCAATACCAACTAGGATTCCAACATTCAAGTGAATTTTAGGGGGGCTACTTTAATAGAGGAGTAATATATACATTAGCTCTAATAATTTCCACATAGTTTCAGAGTTCTCAAATTCATTTTCTTAAGCAAATTAAGCATTTCACAAAATCTCTGTTGTACTGCTAGTACATCCCTACTGTATTCATGAACAAAGTTTTTTTTTTTCTTTGTTGCACTACTGGTAATTGAACCTGGGGGCCTTTGCCCCTTTACAGTTCCTCCACCCCCATTCTTTTTGTATTTTGAGACAGAGACTCAGCTAAATCAGCCTGCTTTAGTGCAAACAGGCATGTGCCACCATGCCTGGTTTCAACAAACCATTCTTTAACAAAGGCCAAACTAGAGTGATTTTTGAAGATGTGGCTTTATCAGCGAGTCCTCTGGGGGGATCGGCTGTGATTTCAGCACTCAGCTTCTGATTTGTTATTCTCGTGACTAAATGCAGAGTTCCCACCTCAGCCCACCCGCGCGGAGCCGAGACTCAGCAGTCTCAGGGCTGCGTTCTGTCGGCCGCTCTGCTGCCACTTCTGCTGAGTGTCTGCAGCCCCTGGACTCAGGACTCCTGTGCAGTGGGGGTTATCTTAGTGCACATAGTTTCTGCTTCCTCACAAAAACTGCTGGCATGAGCGTGCTGAAAGGAATGTGACTGCTCTTCACGGTGGAAGGGGGAAAAAACGT
The DNA here is from genome assembly GCA_004027165.1 of Ctenomys sociabilis. Lineage (NCBI taxonomy): Eukaryota > Metazoa > Chordata > Mammalia > Rodentia > Ctenomyidae > Ctenomys > Ctenomys sociabilis. Next base: position 12,370 of record PVKA01001292.1, read on the forward strand.
TTTTGGAAAAAGAATTTTGGTTTTCAAGCCACTGTTCACAGAGGTATAAAATTGCCCATAGCTAAGCACTCACGCAAATGCATTTGGCCCACCGGTTCTTGTTTTCTCACATTGCTCAAAAATGCTTATAGTACATTTACAAGGTGAAGAGAAGTGAGGGAAACTGAGGGATTTGGAGATGGTTGACATTTTAGGCTCCTGGGGTCTGTAGTTTAAACAAGCTCCCTGATAAGATCTTGCTCCAGGGGTACTAGTGGATCTCCCTGGGCAGGGTCACCTACAGGGGCTTTTGCCTATGGCCTGGTGGGGCCGTCAAGCCCCTGAGGGCAAGATTCTTCCTTTGGGTGCTGGTGAGCTGTGGACCCAGCAGAGTGCTGTGCTCTGGCCTGGAGAGTGGTGGGTACCCAGCATCCCACTCTGTGCTTTCCATCCGCCCCTCCACCTTGATGACCTTGGGGTGGGGGAACAGGCAACAGCAAGGGAACAGGCAGGTCACTGCCTTTGCCTGAGTGACATGAGCCAGGTTCCAGGCAGAATTTCCTCCCTTGGTGAGCACCATGCCTTCTTCAGACCTCACAAGGGCCCACCTCAGCAGTGCTGGGTACTCACTCACGAGCCGTGTCTAGGACAGTGAGCAGCACAATGGCCCAGATGCTCATCAGGCCAGTGCAGCAAAGGGGTCTCTGAACTCTAGAGGGGGCACGTGATTGGTTTTTGAATAATTTCATGCAGTGGTTGGGAATTGCCTCAAAATAAGCAGAGTTGTGCTGAATCCCCTGATAAGGGGCCTTGTGTGGCTTGGGTACCTTATCTTGGAAAAAAGAGTTGAAAAAGGAACTTGAATTTAGGTGATTCCAGGCTCTCTGGATTTTATCGAGCGTCAAGGCAGCACCCTGCCAGTGAGCTTTAACTTCAGATCTTACACTAGAGTCTATGCCTGCTTTGACCAAGCTGTGTGTCTTTTGCCCTCCTAGCTGAAGAGTGTGACACAGTGACTCTGAACTGTCCACCACATTCTGGTGAGCCACATCAGGTAAGAATAATTGCAACAATTGTTTGCCACCAGGTATATGATCATCAAGCTAGAACTTTTTAAAAGAATGGTTTGATAGAATTTAAAAAACAAAGAATGAGTAACCGCATTTCTTGTTCCTGAAACAGCTTGAAAAATAATCTTGAAGTATCTCATTAAGATAGTATGCCTATAACACTTTTCTAATTTCTATATTATTATTCTGTGTTATTCTAAGCTATAATTGGTAGCTTTAGTCAGTTCCTTTAATTAAGTGTTTATTTACATGCCAAGAACAGAGCATTGATATTGGTGTTAGGAAGGAAAATTTTTCTTTCTTTTTACATGCAATTGGCAAGCTGTGGGTGGGAAAAGATTATTTTTAAAGACAGAACAATTCTGCATATTATAATACAACAGTTTTGTGATGGTTTATAAAACTTTTATTTTTTTCAGATTTCTTAAGTCAAACTTCAGCATTGTCTTCAGTCTTTTCCTTAAAAGTATGTCTGTTGTATTCTGATTTTAAAAGATTTATTGAAGTTCAAATGGTGGGGGTAAAAAACGTAATTTCCCTGCTCACCTTTGGAGGTGCCGCCTTTTCGGGCTCTCTAGGCCCCCTTGAGCTTCAGCCAGTTCTTCTCCTGTCTGGTCCCCCACCGTTCGCACTTACTCAAAGCTTGTTAGCAATACTATGTGATACCTCACATCTGCTGCGCGCTGACTTAAATGTCTCAGAAAGTATGTGTTGCCTCCAGACAGACTGGTTCATACCTGCTCGGTTCATAGGCCAAGTTGATTTCCAACACTTTTGTTTAGTCCTTCTTTAAAAACATCAGTTGGTTTTTAATACTGATATCGTTGAGTCTTTTAATCACCTCTGTGACTGAGCAAAGTTTGGTTGTATAGCACTGGTTCTCTTGGAAGTTGCCTGTAGTGCTTTCAGCTTTCTTTGGGGGATTTTAATCATCAACTGTAAATATGAGATTATTCCTCTTTAATTCTGATACTCAGCTTTTCCTTCAAACTATAATCTAGTGATTGATTGACTTTTGCCCTGACAAAGTTTACACTATTTTGCTAAGCCAAAAATATAATTTTTCTTATAATTTTTAATTTCTTTAACAAAATTTTGCTCATTAGGCTTTTAAATATGATATAGATTTCCTTAAAGATAAAAGAATGCTATATTTTTTGTTTTAATTTGATTTTAGGGAAATTCCTAAACTATTTTAGATAAAGTATAGAATTTATATTACGAGACTTTTAGTGTTTTTAAAATTGTAATGTTACAGTCAGGGCTGTGTTCTTACAAACTGTCCTAAAGGATGAAAAGGTATTTATCGACTAAAATAAAGGAGGGGTAAGAAACCTATGTGATATTTTAAAAGTTCTAGTTTAAAACAGAATGTCTTCCATAAAATAGGACTGTAAGCTAGCTATTTCAGTTTGTTGTTTCTTTGTATAATCTATAGGATTTGTTCTAACTGCTGGATATACCCTGAAAAAAATCTTTGAAACCAACTTGGCACTGAGAACAAAGAAAACTCACTAGAGAAGAAACGTTTAAAAGAGAAAAAAATGAAAGCAATCCACCCTCCATTTTCTATAGCTTAGACATTAAAAGCAAGCTGTGAATGATTCTTGTAACTTGAAAACTAAAATCCACTCTCATTAAGACTGAATTCCTGATTCCTTCCCTTGAGTCCTGCAAAGGAGTAACGTCCTGGGTGTCTAACAGCGGAAATTAAAGCTTCAGGCAAAATCTTACAAAGAACCCTTGGCCTTTAGTCATTTAAAATTAGTATTCCATCTACTGGGGTTCTTCTGCTCCTTCAGTTGATTACAGTAGTGTTTATTGAGCCTATAATCTCAGAGACTTGGACTGAGAGGAGTTGTTGTTTTACTGGGGCTTGAACTCAGCCTTCTCACTGAGCTAATCCCTAATCCTTTTCATTTTTTAGATTTTGAGACAGGGTCTCATAAGCTGCAAGTTGTATGGGCTTGGCTAATCTTGTGATCCTCCTGCCTCAGCATCCCAGGATGCTGGTATTAGAAGGAGTACACTATTATGCCTGGCTGTTGTCTGTCTGTCTGTCTGTCTGAGTCAATCTGTCTCTCTCCCTTCCCCTCCGCTCTCCCTCTCTTCCCCTCCTTTCCTTTCCTTTAATCTCTTCTCTTCTCTTCTCTTCTCTTCTCTTCTCTTCTCTTCTCTTCTCTTCTCTTCTCTTCTCTTCTCTTCTCTTTCTCTTCTCTTTGCCCCAGTCTGCGCCACCCCTCCTTCCTTTCCTTCCTCCCTCTCTCCTTTCCTCCTTCTCTTCCTCCTCCTTCTCCCCCCCATGTGCTTGGGATAGAATGCAGGACCTTGTATATTCTAGGCAAATGTTCTACCAGTGTGCTGCACCCCCAGCTTTTGATCCGTGCATTTTTGCACATGAAAAGGAAGGAGGGGAGTGAGAGGGGTGAAAGCCAAAGCAGGATTTATAGACTTGTTGGAGAGGAAGGAGTACACACAAAAGTCAGATTCTAGGATGTAATCATGGCTCATGTGTATAAATAATTTCCAGGATGTTTTATGTTAAAGACATTTTTTAGCTGACCATGGTGGTGCATGCCTGTAATCCCAGCATTTAGGAGGCTGAGGCAGGAGGATTGCTGTGAGTTCAAATGCAGCCTGCAGTACATAAGTGCATTCAGAGCCTGGCAGTACTACATAGAGGAGCCCTATCTCAGGGGAGAAATAATTAAGACATTTTTTCTAACCCATTTTTTAAGAGAATAAAAATAAAAATAAAACATAGAAACAATACAAACTTTCACTGAACAAGATGGTAGGAATTCAACAATGGTTGTTATACTGAATACTGTTATCGTAACATTTTTAACTATAGATTCAGGTATATGGCTAATGTGGATAAAGACAAATTTTGTCCAGTTTGTAGCCAAGAATTCATGCCAAGAAGAGTGTGAACTAATTCTAAAAAGAAGAAAAATAGTAAATATTAAGATGCTAAACTGATCTGCTTAGGCAAATGCAGGAGCTGGGACTCGATCCCAGGCACCACATGCAGCTCTGCCTCCACTGCCAGGCATGCAGAGCCAGCAACCGAGTCGAGCACGGTGGTGACCACCTGTAATCCCAGTGCTCGGGAGGCTAAAACAGGATTATTACGAGTCCGAGCTGTGTAGTGAGACCCTGCACAAATAAAAAAATGGAGACAGAAAGAGAGAGAAAAAAATTAAGATACGAAGCTGAAATTATAAGTCATGGAAAGAGTGATATTTCCTCTATATTATTAGGTTTGTCAAAACTAAAGTTTCAAAGTTTTCAAAACCACATTAATTCTTGCTTCCTTTAGTCACTGCAGAAGTATCACACTAATGTAGGAAGTTAATCATAAGGGATACTGGGTGTGGACACATAGAACCTCTATAATGTCTTCTTGAGGGCCAATCAAATGGCTCCGTGGATTCAAGCGCCTATAAGCAGGTGCAGGGGCTGGGGATTCAATCCCTGGCCTGCCGTGCTGGCCCCGCCCCTGGGGCGCTCTGAGATGGCAGTTGAGACTGGGCATGGTGGCACACGCCTGTAATCCCAGCTCTTGGGAGGCTGTAAACAGGCAGATCACTATGAGTCTGATCTAGTAGTGAGACCCTGAACACCTTCCGTAAAATACCAAAACAAAGCAAGAAAAGTCTTAAATTTTCTGTAAATCTGAAACTATTTTAAAATTTAAATTTTATTTTAAAACACACTAAATAAAATTCAGAATCTAGAAAGATGAGAGACCCTCGTTCCATGATCCTAATACAGTTATTAAAATTATACAATTTTCATATGCATAACTACAAAAAAAGCCTGTTTGAAAACCATTTTATGTTCTAATTTTTCTATTCCGGCTGTGTTGCGTGCTGTGTCCCAGGAACTTTACCCGGTTTGCTCCGGGGTCTCACTGTGATGCTGCTGCACTGTAACCTTGCAGCTGCTGTGGTCAAGGGCAGTATGGTTGGCTCCTCTGTGACATGGACGTGGATCCAGGACTTGAGCCAGGGTGTGGATCCTCCAGTAGGAGGGGCAGTGTCAGAGGCTCTGAGGACAGGGTGATAGAGAGAACTGGAGCAGGAGCTGTGTCCTGGGAGATCTTAGGCTATAAGCTGGCAGGCCAGTTGGGACCTGGGGCCCCGAGCCTGGACTCTTAAGACAGTAGAGCATGGAAGGTGCTGGGATTTTTAAGTGATAATTCCCATGGCTTGCCTGGGCAATGGGAAAAGCAGATGCACACTCTAGATCAACAGAAACCCAAGGCTCCATGTCCTCCTACACTTTGAGGATCCCTTATTTACTGCATGTATGATCTGTCATTTTTCTGCTCCCTGCTCATAACCCATTATCAGTTCCCCTGTGCTTTTAAAGAATACTTTATACGCTTCACTTTTTAGAGGAGTTTCAAGTACACAGAAAAACTGAGTGTGAGGTACAGAGATTTCCAATGTAACATCCACCCCCACATACATGGCCTTGCACACTGTCATCGTCAATAAATCTACATTAACCCATCGATGTCACCTCAAGTCCATGGCTGCTCACCAGGCTCCCACTTGGGCTGTGCCTTGGTGGCTTCAGACAAACATTTAATGTCATGTCTCTGCTATTATAAATCATGTGGAATATTTTCACTGCCTTACAAATATTTTATGCTTTGCCTATTCATCCTTCTCTTCCTCTACCCACTGGCCACCTCAGATTGCCTTACTGTCCTATAGTTTTGCCTTTTCCAGTATGTCATCAGGTTGGTATCTTTGGCTTTTTTCACCATGTCTTCCTGTGGTTGATGGCTCACTGCTTTTTAGTCCTGAGTAATATTCCATTGTGTGAATGTACCAGCTTCTGTATCCACTTATCTCTGGAAGGACATCTTTGTTGCGTCAAAGTTACGAATAACTTTGCTATGAACATCCATGTGTAGCACCCCATGTTAATGTAAGTATTCAACTCTGAATAGAGGCCAGAGAGTGTGACTGGTGAATCAGATGTTAAGTTTACTTTTGTAAGAAAGTACCACAGGTTTCCAAAGTGGCTGTTCCTTTGGAATTCCTGCAAACAATGAATGAGAATTCCTGTTGCTCTGCATACTTTCTAGTGCGCTGGATTTTTGCCACCCTAGTAGGCATTGGGTGGTATCTTGTTCTTTTAACTTGCATTTCCATGACAATATGTGTGCAGCCTCTTTGAATAGTTGCCCTCTATATATCTTCTTTAATGAGATGTCTACTCAGGTCTTTTGCCCATTTGTTCACTGGCTGGTTGTGTTCTTATTGTTGTTTTAGGATTTCTTTAGATATTTTGCATGATAGCCCATTATCAAATAAATCTTTTACAAAATTTTCTCCCAATCTCTGGTTTTCCTTCCCACTCTTTTGGCAGTGTCTTTTATAAACCAAGAAGATCTACTTTTTAAAAATCATTACTATTATTTATGTATTTGATATGAGATCTCACTATGCAGCTCGGACTCGTAGTTTTCCTCCTGTTTTCAGCCTCCCCAATGCTGGGATTATTGGTGTGTGCTACCACGCCTGGAGTCCATCGCTGGCTCAGTGTGCCCAGGAGGAGGGCCGACATAGCATGTGGTACCATGGATCGAACCGCAATCCCTGTGCTTGCCTAAGCAGGCACTTAGTCTGCTGAGCTATCTGGCCAGCCCTAAGAAGTTTTACTTTGAATGGACTCCAGTTTATCAGTTTTTTCTTTCATAGAGTTTTTCCTTTGTATAAATTTTTCTAGTTGTATAGTTGTATAGTTTTGCATTTTACCTTTTGGTTGTGTGTGTGTGTGTGTGCATGTGTGTGTGTGTGTGTGTGTACATGCATGTGTGCACACTGCCCATGCACATGCAAATCCAGCATCATTGTTGGAAAAGACTTGCTATGCTCCATTGCATTGCCTTTGCTTCCTGTGTCAAAGGCCAGTTGCCTGTACTTACATAGATGCTTCTGAACTCTGCATTCTAGCCTACTGTGTTCTGTTCCTGTACTCCTGGCTGCCGCCGTGCCACCAATACTCATGAACTATTGCCCTGAGGTTTTGGTTGGAATTGCATTGATTCTGTAAGCTCAGCCCGGGGAACACTGGTTTCTTGGCGCTGTTGCTCTGTCATTATTGTCCTCCATTGGGGTATGCAGGGTGCAACAAAGGCCCTGAGGGGGGCACTTGTGCACACCCCTGTTTGTAGCACTTTACATGACTGTAATTTCTTGTAGTCCTGCCTGTTGTTCAATGTTTTCCAAACTTCAGATGACATAGATTGGACATTCATAGATTTATTAGGTTTCAACCAACATTTCTGCTAATGACATAAGTAAAATAAAATAGGCTAAAATAGAAAATGTGTTGGTCTGGGCATGGTGGGCGTGGTGGCACACATGCCCATAATCCCAGCACTGTGGGAGCCTGAGGCAGGAGGGTGGCAAGTCAGACCTCAGCCCAGGCAACTTAAAGAGACCTTGTGTCAAAAAAAAAAGAATTGGAGTTGTAACGCAGTGTGAAGGCCTAGGTTTAATCCTCTTGAGAGAGAGAGAGAGAGAGAGAGAGAGAGAGAGAGATTGAGAGAGGGATTAGATAAGGGGGAGAAAGAAAATGTATTTTGTACCATGCAGCAAATAGAATGATTTTAGTGATACTTTTGTTTCAGTTGTACAATGTTTTAGACATTGTGTATGTATGCAAAGTAGTGTTGCATGTTTTCTATAGGTTTGGTTAAAACAAGTTGGAAACGGCCTGCACTGGATTCCTGCACTGCCTCTCCGGTCTTTCGAGGCAGAGCCAGTTCTGTGTGTATCTGTCTCCCAGAGTCATGCACAGAGCAGACTCTCACTGCATGTAGGAATGGTCATTTGTTCAGACACGACAGTGATTGGAGGACAGGCCTTGTGCCCTGGTGGACAAGGAGAGCGCATGGCAAGACAAGCAGTCACTAGTGCAGCAATGTCGGAATCTACATCCATGGCCCTGAGAACTTGGACAAGGCTCCCGTCTCCCAGTACCTTTGTTTCCCCATCTGCAGAATAGTGGGGCACAATAATAGCAGGATACATTATAGCACCTGCCTCCTGGGGTTGTTGTGATAGAGTTTATATGTTTTAGCTCCTGAACTTTGTCGAGTGTATCAAACCACACCACACTTTAGGTAACTGCCTAACACTAACCAAAAAAAGATTTGCATAATACAAGGCACTGCCAATGGTAATAGATGCTGTAGAGAAAAATAAGGCAGGGGAAGGAAAAAGAAGAGGCTGATTTTAATAAGGAATCAGAATCAGAGCTGTGTTCATGGCCCCAGGAAAAGTGAGGAAATTGTGCTAAGTCTTAAGGATGTGCTAATGGAACTCAGGCAGCCTGGGTGCCTCGCTACTCGTGCACTGGATATGCAGAGGGGCTTGCAGAGGGCACAGTCAGTCTCCTCCCTCCAGACACTGGCAGCAGGTTGAACTAATGAGACTCCAGCTCTAGGAACAACTACCACTCAAGGCTTGTGCAGGCACACGGCCCAGGCCCTGTCCTGCAGCGGGTCAGTCCTGTTCCTTGTCTGCTGCACCCTGCAGGTGGCTGGCAATCATTGAGGTCAGGGGCAAAGCGGAGAGAAGGAAGTGGCCAGGCTGCAGCTTCAGTCTTCAGAGCTCTCACACCCTCCTACCCCACCTCCTAGCAAATGCACTCAGGAAGGAAGTGGTTTGAAAGCCTCTTAGGCGATTCTGAGGCAACCCGATTCTGAGGCATCCCCCAAACACAGATGCTGCACAGGAGGGATAAATGCCTGGCCTTGGGTAAAATGGACTTATTCTGAGGTCCACTTGGCCCATGGAAAACATAGCCCTCAGCCCACCACCAGGGCAGTCTGGGTAGGCTTTGAAGCCCACACACATGCCACTGTGGGGGCTGAGGGGTGAACCTCGTAGTCCTTGCAGGGCAACTGTTGCCCATGGAGGGAGTGAGGGCTGGGCTCTTCAGGCTGGTGGCCGCCAAATGGTAATCATTTTTTTTCTGGGAAGGGGGGAACCAGGGTCCTTGCGTTGCTGGGGAAGCTTTCATTCTACTGAGCCATCTCCCCAGCCCTCTCCAAATGGTAATCTTGAGGCCTGTTCTATAGTATGGGTAGGGCAGAAAACAGCCCAAGCTATAACTTCTGCTATGAATCCCTTCAAAGAAATACCTTCACTTTTTTTTTTTAGGGTAGTGAGAATTGAACCCAGGGCCCTCACACTAAGGTACAATTCCTGTCTCTTTATATTTTGTATTTTGAGATAGGTCTAGCAAAGTCACAGACTAGGCTCAAACTTTTGGTCCTCCTATCTCAGCCTTTCAAGCTGAAGTTAGGGCTTGGGACCAGGGTAATCCACCATTTGGGGCCCCTTCTAAGCTAGTCCACTGTCATCAGTTTGGGCCCAATCAGACCTCTTAAGATATCAAGAAAGTATGCTGTTGGGCATGGTGGCACATGCCTGTAATAACGGCACTGGGGAGGGCCAAGGCAGGAGGGTCACTGAGTTCGAGGCCAGTGTGGGCTACAATGTGGATGCAAGGCCAGCCTGAACTGCATAGTGAAACCCTGTCTTAAAAAGATGAAAAACGAAAAGAAAGAAAGAAAGAAAGAAAGAAAGAAAGAAAGAAAGAAAGAAAGAAAGAAAGAAAACGTGATCTACCATCCACTTCTAGCATATTCTTGTGCAGTACCTCATTGTTTCTCTGTTGGGGGCCTTTGGTACAAACTAGTTCTGTGGGGTCATAATCCTGCTAAGTAAGCCACCAGAGGGGAAGGCCCATTTTTTAGGGAGAAAATGCTACCCGATAAGACTTTTTTTTTAAAAAAGGAAAGTGTGCAGTTTTTATTGAAAACCCTTTTGAGAGCACCTGTTTTCTGCCTGACAAGGGACTCTTCCCTCATGGCTTTGGCCCCTTACCTAACCTGTACCTTCTGCTCAGATCTCTGGACTTCGCCTTCCTCCCAGCATCTGTGACCACCTAGCTGGAGCCTTGTCTGTTGTACCTTGTCCCTTAAATTCAGTGCCAGCCGCAACTGAATTGGAGGGGTGATTTGGCCTTGCTTGTTGACCATTTAGAAAGTGGGTCTGGTGCCCACTTGGCCAACTCGGCAGTCCTCAGTGTGGCTGAACTGAGGGGTGGTGGCAGCTGTAGCAGTGGCTAGGTTCTCGGAGCCTCACCCTCCTGAACAGATCAATATCTCCTTGTCGGGTGAGTGAGGTAGTGGGGCCAAAGTGGTTGGGTTTTTGTTTTATTTTGTTTTTGTTGTTTTACAGCACTATGGATTGAACCCAGGGCCTTTGTACTGAGCTAATCCCCAGCATTCCTCCTGCCTCAGCCTCTCAGAGTGCTGAGATTACAGGCAGATGCCACCACACCTGGCTATGAGCCGCTGTGCTTCATATATTTTCATTTTTTCATTCTTTTCCTCCCTCCCTCTCTCACTCCATTCCACCCCTCCCTTGTCTCCTTTGCTTCCCTTTCTGCTGAGTTCTGTCACACAAACACATTGTCCTCGGAAGATGTGGACTCTCCCCTCATTTTGGACCTGTATCCTCTACGACTGGGAGCCCTGCTTCTTTTTTAATTACCCAGTCCATGGTATTCAGTGATAGCAAGAGGAAAAAAAGACTAGGACAAAGGACGGGGACCTAGGAAGTTGTGCTGGTGAGCCGCTCAGTTACAGAGCAGTGGCCTTATGAAGGCTGGGGGCCCAGTGTTCCTGGTACCAGTTAATGTTGCCTTCTCCCCAGTAAGAACAGCCTGAGTGAATGCACCAGGAACCAAATTGGCTAATGATAGGCTGCTCCTTTCTTTGCATTTGACTGAGAGGCATTCGGCAGAATCCCATCCAGCTGCGCACTGTCTTGGCAGAGCCAAAGCCCACCAACCTGCCCGCAGAGCCGAGGCCATTATGCGCCTGATAATAATAGGGCACAGCCACACACTTGCCAAGGTGGTATCTGGCGCGAGGCAGCCCTGCAGGCCCCTGCCTGCCCCTCTGGATAGGCAGCAATCCTTTCAAGCCCTGACAAGGTCTGTTTCATACTGGTGGGTCTTTTAGTTTCTCTCTAAGGGAAAAATCAGATAGGAGCTGACTTATTCAGTAATTTCTTCACTCCACAAAGGAGTTTAGAGAATGAGGAACCGGTGTTGCTAGGTAAAACTGTGACCTTTCCCTAGGATGCGTGCTCGGTGTTCTTCACTCTGACAAGAGGGATCCACTTCAGGCTTCCAGCTGTAGTCTACCAGACTGTACTTTCTTGGGTTTTGTTTTGGGTTTTAAAAAAAAACCAGGGTCTTTTTATGGCTGGTCCTGAGTTCCTATGTAGCCCAAGTTGGCCTCAAATTCTAGCAGTTCCCTTGCCTCAAACTCCCAAGTACTGGAATTACAAATGTGCACCACTGTTCCTGGCTTTATCATTTTCAGAGTGTATTTTTTAAATCAGCCCACGAAAGGATTCTTGACCTAGAGCTGTCTGATCAACTGCAAAAGAGAGAAGGAAGATTAGTAAGAGATTGGCCTTGCTGGGTGGATTTCACATGTTGTGTGCTGTGGGCTTGGCCCTACGCATGTGCGCATGCACACACACACACACGCACACACACACACGCGCACACACACACACACACCACTGCCCATCCCCCAGTTCCTTTGCTCTTCTTTGGCCCATCCACTTCCTCATCAGCCTATAGAGCTGCCCATCCCTCCTTTTAGGAAGGTGATCTTGGGTACCATATCACACACTCTACCTGTTAAAAGTAAGTAACGCTAGATGAACTTGGGTCTTTAAGGCCTGGAACTTCTCCCATGGTGCTTTGTTTTGTGATAGTACTGAGGATTTTCCCATATTTTGATAACCCCAGATAGTTTTGCCCCAAACAGATACTGCTCTGACTTTATCTCCTTTTAGTACTTACCTCCCTGAGAGTGTGCATCTTATTCTAGACTGAATTCATTGCAGACCGCGATCTTTCCGTGACCTTCCTCCTGTATGCTTGCTGCACTATAGGCATGATCATCGTATTCTTATTTAATGTATTCTGTAATGCCAATTTCCATATTTGGACCAAGTCAGGATAAAACATGTATGATAACATATGGACCAGTGAAAGGGTGAAATTAAGCTGCTTTGTAGCACTACTTATAACTAAGTTGTTTCCCTGAGAGCACCATATATTGTTGTTTTTTAAACTAGTAATTAAATAAGTGCTTCCCTGGCAAGTGCAAGGGCCTGAGTTCAATCCCTGGTTCCACCAAGATAAAAATAAGAATAAAAATAAATTAGTAATTAAATTGCCCGGCATAGTAGTACATCTCTGTAATCCCAGTATTCTCAAAGCTGATGCAGGAGAATCATAAATTTGAGCCCAACCTGGACAATTTAACCAATTAGTGAGACCCTGTCTCATGGATACAAAAAACAGTGAACAAGGGCTGTGGATGCAGCTCATTGTGAAGGCTTTGGTGCTGTTTCCACTACCACATGCACCAGGTGAGTAATGAGAATAGAATAGTTCTATATTTGTTTAGTTTTAGTTGTTTGGCTTAATGGATTCTCCACACTCAGTATTGCGTTGACTGTAATGTCTTTGGATTTTACAGGCAGGTTGAACATGATCTCACCTAGATTTCAGTTGACCTGGGTATCAGGTGCCATTATCCTCATATACAGTCAAGAAATAGTAGTTGTCTGTTTGGTAAAAATTTTGGTAACACCTGTTGCTTATTGAACTACCAGTCTCACTGTAATGACTCAATCCTACAGAAATCAGAGCTTAAGTTCTACATTGTGACCATTTGAAAAGAGAGTACAGGTACTTTCCAGGCCCATGAGTTAGAATTGTTGGATTAAACTATAGTACACAGATGCTATGTGATATTGTTAAGCTATTAAAAAGAAGTGAAGGGCAGGGGAGGTAGCTTGGCAGTCTTAAGTGCCTGCCTGGCAAGTGCAAAGACCCAGATTCAATCCTCAGTACCACATGGAACCCCAGGTGCACTGCGCTGGCCACCAAAACTGGGCATGGTGGCACACACCTATAATCCAAGCCCTGGGGAGGCTGAGACAGGAGGATCTCTACGAGTCTAGCATATAGCTAGACCCTATATCAAATAAATAAATAATTAAGAAAAGAAATCTCTGGCTTTGAAAAATGTGTGGGGTATAGAGTATTGCCAAACAAGTTTATAGATCTGAGGTAGGGTAAAAAATAAATAAATAAATAAATAAAACAAATATAGGTAGAAAGAAGACCAGGGAATCATAACTAACAATTGTGTTTCATAAGAAGATTACAACTGGGCTGGGGAAAGGAGAATAAATGCTTCCCTGGCAAGCACAAAGGCCTGAGTTCAATCCCCGGTTCCACAAAAAAAAAAAAAAAAAAAAAGAGGAGGAGGCTACAACTTTCAAGACACAATTGAAGACCATAATTCAGTAAAATAGTAAGATGTAGGGGCCTAGCAGTTTGTGCGCACACACACACGTGTGTGTGTGTGTGTGTGCGCGCGTGCGCGCGTGTGACTTGGAGCAGGGTCCTGGCAAAGGAGTTCCAGGCAACTAGAAAGGAAAAGGCCAAGTCAAAGAGGGAGTCAGAATCAGTGAAGAGGGCACTGATGGCCTAGGCCGGGTACGTGGGGCTCAGCAAACAGTCCTCTTAAATTGGTGAGATTTTCATGCCCAGAAATAATATATTCCTATCTTTCTAGAACATGTCTTTGTTCTGTTTAGGTACAATTAATAGTGCTTGCAAGTATGTCCCTACTACATACCCTGTGCTCCTGCAGGCCCATATCTACACATCAGACTTTCCTGATTGTAACATCATACGTTCATTTCAACCTGGGTGGTCATTTTGGGGTCTAAAGACCCCTAGATGAAAGAGTCCCTTGGATAGCCCTTTTTGGGTCAAATAACCCTGGGGGCTGTTTTTGCTTTGCAGTAAATGCTGCTTTCTGCTCTTGCTGTACTATAAATGCAAGCCTTCTCTTGACTCTGCCTCTCTGTAAGTCTTTTTGAACTGAGAAGAGAACCCACCAGCTGGATGGTGACAGGCCAGTGTGGTTTGGGACTTCCCAGCATCTCTGTACAGGTGTGGATGTGGCTGTGACTGAAGACTCAGGGCAGGTGTACCCGGGCTGTCACCAGGGACCTGTGGGGACTGGGACTGGACTGAGAGATGGGATGAGAGACTGAGAGAGAGATTTTTTTCACTTTTGTTTTTGCTTTGTTAGAAAAAGAAAGTATGGTTTTGAGTAATTTTTGCTTTTTCTTGTGTGCTTTTGATATTTTTTTCAAGCTAAAAAAGTAATGGAAATAAAACATGTAGATGGTATTTGGGCTTTAGTACACTTGTCCTGTACTGACACATGGCACCAGGCGGCCCATTCAGCTAGCACATAATTAGGCGTCACAGGAAAGCAGCAGCTCATCGGAGCGCCTGTGAATGTGTTTCCTCATCACATAGCCTGTGATTAGCCTCTGCTGCCAGCATAGCTTGTATCATGCAGCCTGGGATTTGTGAATGAAATAGATATAAACAGAAACTCCCCGCCTCTTAGTAATATCCATATCCCACTGGTCTACTTGTGTTTGCATGTACCAGCTTTAATCTCCCGTAAAATGCTTTGTGATATTTCTATACGATAATCAACTCTACTTCATGCACAAAGGAAAAACCCGTTTGTTTTTGATCTTTTATGCCATAGCAGGGGTATGAAGTTACACCTGAGCATGCCTGGTCCCTGTCACAGGTGCAAGTGACTTCAGTCTTTGACCCCACTTCAACTCCAGAGGTAGCAAGCCTTGCTTGCCACTGGGTAGAAAACTTGCTGAATAGAAGAAAGAGGTAAATGGACATAAACCCATGGGTTTGTTCTCATCCTAGTAAAACTATAGCATTTATTTCACCTTTTTTCTATATGCAGTTCCTTGATACTCAATGAAACAGTCTGTTCCTTGAGATCTCACCCGAATTCCTGAACGTGTTGGTGCTGTCCTTGTGCCTTCTTAACACATTGTTCTTGTAGTATTGGCGTTTGTTTCTAGGTCACCGTGTGTGTGTGTGTGTGTGTGTGTGTGTGTGTGTGTGTGTGTGTGTGTGTGTGCTAGGCAGGGTGCTCTGCCACTGAGCTGCATCCCCTATCCTTTCTAAAAGTTTTATTTTGAAACTCTTACTGAATTGCCCAAGCTGGCCTCAAACTCATGCTCCTCCTGCCTCAGCTTCCCCAGGAGCTTGGATTATAGGTGTGCACAGCTATGCCCAGCTCTGCACACATCTTCGCTCTGTTACTGGTTTGTGATCCTATAGCAGGTTGTTGTCTGTATTTCATGGTCTAGAATGTGGGTGGTCAATAAATGATCCCAAATTGTATGTGTTTCTGAAGGCTAGCCTCTTGAACATACTTGCAAATAAATTGGCCCATGTCTGTTTTTAAAAGTAAATGCTGTTATTAGGGGCAGCAGTTAATTTGCAGTAAAATAACTGAGAATAAGTTGACTTTTTAGAAAAACCCTACAGGAAATTCATGCTATGAATAGTTAGATGTGCATAATTGATAAATATGTCCAAAAAAGTCACACATATAACAAGTCTGCCTCAGGAATTCTCATCATTGAAGGCTGCTTGAGTTCCACTGACTGGTGATATAAAAAAGTTTTGCAAAATCTTTAAGTCTATGCCATGATAACATTGCGTCTGGGTCCTTAAAATCATATTTGCAAAGTTATTTTGTGTGTGTGTGTGTGTGACTGAACTCAGGGTTACACCTGAGATTTGTGCCATAGTTTCAGGTAGCTACAGTTCTACCTGAAAATAGTTTCTTAAGGTAGAGAAATCAAACTTTAGCAATTGTTATCCTTCCAGTGTAGCTGGTTAAGTAGTTTAGCCAAACTAATGCCTCAGTGGATAAGCTATCACCATGGTGTGAGGTGGAAGGCATTTCTTCTTAGGTTTTTTGTCTGGCATTTAGGATGCCACTGGGCATGGGGTAACAACTTGGCTTTGGTCTTTGTAATGGTTTCCAGCCAGACTGAGGTCACATCAGGTCAATCAGCTTGTTCTGTTATCAACCCAGTCAGTTTGCAACAAATAGCAGCAACAAACTATTAACCAGCTGAGCTAAACATATAGATAGATAGATAGATAGATAGATAGATAGATAGATAGATAGATAGAGAGCTTATTTCACATGTATATTTGTCTCCCTACCATCTCCATATCTGACCACCATTACTACTATGACTTATCATAACATTCCATACATACTTAAAACCAAGCAGAGAGTGGAGTTCCATCTTTAAAAACTAAACAGGCGTTTCAGACAACACATTCTTGGCAATAGGACCTGGACAATGGTTATCAAACACAGTAGGGAAAGTTCTCACTTTGCATTATAAAAAGGATAGCCAGATAGCAACACTTTAAAAATGAAAGAAGATGGAAACCTTTAATAAACTGTTTAAACTGTTTTCTTAAAACAGTTAAAGAGACTTCCTCCACTGCCAGAGATCTTGAATAGGTCAGTCATCTGGAAGTGATTCTTCACATAATTGATGAATTTGGCTTCCACTTTGGGAAGAGAACCACCTTTTTCTATACTTGCTTGCATTTTTGTTTTAATGTCCTCTACAGAACTAAGTCCTTTCAGTGTTTTAGGAGTCTTTTCCTGTTTCTTGAAGGATTCCTGCCCTTTTGATCTTGGCATTGATGGTTTTGAGTCTTTTCCATTCTGCTTTAATTTTTGTGTGTTTTTGGCTGGAGTATCTCATATTGATTTCTTCACTGGAGCTTTCTCTTCAGTTTCTTCATTATCAAAATCCTCCTCCTCCTCCTTGTCCTCGTTGTCTTCAGCAGTGAGTTTTACTTTTTTCTCTGGCACCTTGCTGCCACCTCCAGGGGCAGATCGCTTTCCAGATATACTCAGGAGTTTTACATCTTCTTCCTCTTCCTCTTCCAACTCTGCATCTTCTTCCACAGCTACTAACTGCTGTTCACTAATACTATACGCACAGGCCCTGAGCCACACTTCAACCTTAAGATAGCAGGTGTAACTTCAAAGCCCCCAAGGGAAACCATTGGCTGTACAGACATTGTCAAAGTTGCCTGTGTTACTTCAATTGGACTGCCTTCATAATTCATAGCCTCTGCTTCAACAATGTGCAATTCATCCTTTGCACCAGCCCCTAAACTGACCATTCTTAAAACATCAAGCTAGACAGCTCTGAAAGATGCTTCATAGGAAACCAGCCCTGTGGTACCAGGGGAGAAAGTCACAGAGCCAAATTTCAGCAAATTGTGGTAAAGATCTAATTGGCTCTTACCACCAGTTTGTGAACCCTGCAGCATCCAGACTACAAAACAGACAGGTGTTCCCGTGGCCTGCCAGAAAGTTGCCTTGAGCAGGGACAAGGAAACAGCAGAGTGCAAACAATGGGTTTGTTTATGTGAGGTCACTCCAGATCACTTGCCTCACTTGGGTTGAAGCAGAGGGGACTTTCTCATTGTGCCAGTTCAGGCTGACCTGACTGGTTGGTGTGAACCCCCCCTTACCCCGCCCCACTTTTTTTTTTTAAACAGGGCTCCTTGGAAATTTGACTCTTTCTCTTCTGATTTTGCAAGGGCCAGATCTTAAAAGCAAACAGCTTAGGTTTAGTTTGGTAATGTGGAGCCCTAGTGTGAGTGACTTCATTTTGATCTGCCGGGACACTTAGTACAGGAACTCAGTCCAGATCAAGGCCTCCCATAATAGTTTATTTAACAGGACTTCCCCACCTGTATCTCCATCTTCAATCATGACTGTCCATCCCCATATGCACTATTCAAGATGTGATAAAAAAAAATATGGTGAATGTTAAAAATATATAGTTTAAAGATTGATTACAGTAAGACACATTTCCTCAAAATACTCCCTTTACTTCAAGCACACTTACCCTAGCATTCTTGCCACTCTCTGAACCAGTTCTGAAAGTCTTCTTTCATGTCTTTGGTGCCTTGATGTCCTGAATCAGTACAAAATATTTACCTATCATGGCCATTTTGACTTTGAGAAGGATCAGAATGCTAGATCCAGTGAGAAATGTGGCCGATGACACATGGTAATGCTTTTACAAAGCCGTCTTTTTGTTGGACGCACTGAGCAACACCATTTGCTGTTTTGTTTTTTTTTTTTTTTTGGTTTTTTTTTTTAATGACTTTAATACAGGGTCTATAGGGACCTACTCTGTAGCTTGGACTCATAGTGATCCTCCAGTTTTCAGCTTCCCAAGTACTAGGATTACATGGGTGCACCACCACAGCCAGCCTCTGGCTCAGCCCTCTCGGCATGCTCCAGGGGCAGGACTAGTACAGCACACTGGGGATAGAACCCCCGGCCCCTGCGACTGCCTAAGCAGGTGCTTTAGTCCACTGACCTATCTGGCCAGCCTGTATTCACTGTTTTTGATCACATTTCATAAAGATACTCCCAACAGAGGCCTCCCAGAAATGCTTCAAAAGTGACCAGAGCCATTCAAAGTGAGGGAGAGTATTCTGAGGGGGATTGATGGCAGTGTGTCTTTTACTGTGGTAGATTTTTTAATTTAAACATTGACCCTACATTTTGATCACTTCTTACATATTCAGCTCTGAGTTGAGAGCTTTTCCCAGGCCATAGTGCATCTCCTGTGACGCTGTAGAGGCGGCTGCCCTGAAGCACTCAGGCTTCCAGGTCCCTAAAGAGAAGTGGATCGGACTGCCAGCTAAAAGCCAGGAGCAGTACAACATCCAGATACCTCAGCCAGTTTTCTCCCTGTTGAGAGATTTCTTGGCAGCAATTAACACATTTTGCCCAAAACTAAGTTAATGCCCTCATTCCCACAGCGAGAGGAACTTTTTAAAATGGGTGTTTTGTTTGCCTATTTAAATATATGAAACATTGGTGCTCAACACTGCATTACCTTAAAATTTCTTAAATTAAAAAAAGAAAAGACATGGCCTGGGGAGGTAGCTCAGTAGAGTAAGTGCTTGCCTGGCAAGCACAGGGTCTTGAGTTCAATCCCTGGTACTGCCAAAAAAAAAAAAAAAAAAAGAAAAGACAGTCCATCACAGGGTCCACACCACCTCAACTAAATGAAAATCTCTTCAAAGCTAGAGTTGAAAAGAGTTAGCTTCATATTTTAGGGAGGTACACAAAATAACCAAATGTGTACATATATTAGTCTGTTTGCCCTTGCTTTAATAAATGTGAAATGCCAGGTACTTTATAAAGAAAAGAGGTTTGTGTAACTCAGTTTTGGAAGCTGGAAGACCATGATTGGATAGTGCTCTGCACTGGACCTCTGGTGAGGGCTTGTGGCACTGGTATGGTAGCAGGAGCTGGAGAGAGGGGGTCGTGACATGGCAAGGAGTGAGCCTGAGAGCTGTAGGGCCTGTTCTTGCTCTTGTAACTGCCCTTACAAGAGGAGTAACCGGGGTCCCAGAGAACCATGGTAGTGCCTCTACCCTGTGTCTACTACTTTGCAGCTAGCAGGTCCTAGATTGCCTGAGGAGGTCCCCCTAATTATAGCCCTTTAGGACTGCCATTGTCCAGCTCCAGAAAGGGCCTCAGGCTATTTCCTGTTCCCTTTTCCACTTGTTGCTGTCCTTGCCTTTACTTATGACAAAGGGTCACAGAGACTCTGGCTTTCCTGTCTCGGTCAGCTCCTAGCTCAGTGCCCTTTCCTGTAGTTCCCAGACCTCAGCAGAGCATCTCTACAGCACCTCTCTGCCCAGGGAAACCTCTGCCCAACTCCATCTGCACTCCATGAAAGCTCAATCTTCCCCCTCACTTCTAGTTACTCCTGTGCTCTTTATGCCCCCAGGTCTCTGAGGACAGGCTTCTAGGTCAAGGGTCATTATGGTTTGTGTATAGGCGTCCACCTCACACAATCACGGGGCAGCTTCTGGATTATTGTGGGTATCTGTGCTATACTTGCCCTGGGGCAGGTGATTTGCATTACAATGCCAGGAGAGATGAGAGGCTGGCTAGCTGCCTGAGCTGTCACTCCCTTGGGCCTTCTGCTCTTTGCCCCTGCCTTGAAAGGTTGCTCTCTGCCATATGCCACTCTGCCTGGACCCAGCCAAATGTGCACTGAAAACTTTAGTAACTGTGAGTTGAATAAACCTTTCCTTCCTTCATTTTGAGTGTCAGGTATTTGTCTCAGCAGCGAGAGAAGAATAACTGAGACAGGGGTGCACACCTTTTTGCCTTTGTGCATGTGTTCCAGCAAGGAGGCTTGTACATATTAGGGGCTAAGCTAACAGGTGTTGAATGAATACACACATGTGGTTTCAGCCAAACCATAAGAATAAGTCCTGATTTCACTTTTAAAGTATTCAATGTTACTTTTTTTTTTTTTTTCGGTGGAACCAGGGATTGAACTCAGGGCTTTGCGCTTGCCAGGGAAGTGCTTATTCTACTGAGCTCTCTCTGGCCCACCTTCACAGTTTCAAGGAGCCTTGTTCCCTGCCTAAGTCACCGGGATGGTTTTTAACAAGCATTGATGGGAAATATCTCTCCAAATTTTAAGAAATTAAGCCAAATATGCTACGTAACTAGGTTTTTATTCATTGAAAGTCGTGTTTTCATAAGGACCCTAAAAATCACACAGTCTGTCAGTTTCTAGCATTTGTGTCTCTCCAAGATGTGCCCTGAGGCTCCTGTTCAGTCCCCAGGGCCCAAGTTTCCAATTCAGTGAGCCTAGATGGTGTCAATAAAAGAGAGAATGAACCTGCCTAGTCCTGCAGGCATCAAAATTCAGGTCACCCTGTGGCCCATGGGTCAGGGCTACCCCGACTTCTGGCCTCCTGAGTTTCATTTTGCAATGGGCAAGATTATAGAGATAGTGCTGTTCCTGCAGAGGCTACTTGGCTGGTGGACGAGCACTCTCTCTCTCTCTTTCTCTCTCTCTCTCTCCTCCCCCACTCCCCATTTATGTCTCTTATATGTGCTCTCTCTTTGTCTCTTTCTGTGGGTTTCTGTGTCTACTTCATACACATTCCCCTGCCCAAGTAAGGGAAATGTGGGGAGAAAGTACAACTTCAAGGAAATGAAAAACCATTGTGTGAAATTTGATAAACAGCTGTTTTTCATCCTTGTAAGGACAGTGAGTGTCAAGGAAGGAGATTCAAACCAAAGCAGGGATTGGTTTGATGCCTTAGAAGGAACATCCAGCTAAGACAGAATCCTGTGTGTGTGTGGGGAGATAAGTTTTGTGATAAGGCAAATTTGTATGCACTGCTGAGACATGGGACTGGCAAGCCTGGGTTGGAGAGAAACACTTCTTAGAAGATTCAGTGAGAGAGACAGCTGTTGAAAATTCATTAAGTACATTGACATGACACTGTTAGCACTTCTTTAACAAAGGGTGACACTCTCAGAGGCCCGAGAATTAAAGACCCCTAGAGTGAGGCTAAGCCATTGTACACCTCTGCCCGCCCCTAAGGAGAGGAGGCTAGCCCTTGTGGAGATGGGCCTGAAGCCATCGGCTTGGGATGTGGACACCCCTTGTGCCATGAATTGAGGACAGCTTAGTTGATAGGGCCATTTTAGTTGTATGAAAATGATGCAGTTCGCATGGGTGCAGGTGTGCTAGGACTCAGGTGTATACACACGCTCCATTCTGAACTCAAGAGTAGACCCTGCCTATCTTGCACATCACAGCTGACCATGGTTGTGAGAGTGGATGTTACCTCTGCAGGGACTTGGATGCAGTTTTTTTCAATTCCTTTTAGCTTCTTTGGATTATATACTCAAGGGAATCAGTACAATAAATAAGGGAAAGCATTGTTACCTAGACTGACAACAAACTCAGAAAACTGGAAATAACAAAGAAAATAACTCATAATGTAAAATAAGGATAAATCAGAAATACATAGTTGCATGCATTGATACAATGTTTTAAACAGGACACCAGTGGATTTCACAAACATTTCTGAAGTGTTTTCCCTAAAGGCCATGCTCTGAGCCCCAGGACACAGGATAGGGAGTTAAACAAGGGCTGCTACATCAGAAGCTTTGCACTCTGGGGAGCTTTGCATAGCTTGCCCCACCATTAAGGTGCTGTTCTTAAGATCCACTGTCCCCCATTCATATATGGTTCTGATTTTTTTTATTAATTTTATTAAGAAACAAATAACAATGAGACAGTTTCAAAACTGATTAGTAGGACAGTTTCAATAATTAATACATTGCATATTGTTGTCTTTGTAGTGGTTAATGATTCTGATTTTAATGAGTCACTTCCCCCCCCCCAGGCAGAAGAAAATGGTTTTCCAGACAGTATTGGAGATCCTCTTTCAGGTAAGTGATCCACCCTGAAGATATCTGGGTGGGATGATAACTAATTAATGTGCCTAAGCTGAAGGAGTTTATTATTAATTTTTGTGTGTGGCTGTATAATTTTATGTGACAATCTGTGGGTAAGTCATGTACCTTGACTACAGACTTCTGAAGGTGGTAGCAGGTATGTAGGCATCCAAGTCATAGATCCTGTGTGGCGTCTCTTCATCCTCATCATGCCTTCTGGACAACGTACGCAGATACAGCCTGGAGCCTCATCGCTTTGGCCCAGACAGCTCTGTGTGCCCGATATCCACGAGCACATCTGGAGCCCCACCTCCTGCCTGGCACATTTCCCGATCTCCTTGAGACCTAGGGTAGTGTTTCCTGAAGGTCACTCATGGCTGCACTTGTGAATGTTGGTGGGGGAATTCTTGGGTTACCACCTCAAGGGGGCAGAATACCATCTTATCTTCTTTTCTTTCTTTCTTTCTTTCTTTCTTTCTTTCTTTCTTTCTTTCTTTCTTTCTTTCTTTCTTTCTTTCTTTCTTTCTTTCTTTCTTGCAATACTGGGGATGGAACATGGGACCTTGTGCTTGCCAGGCAGATGCTTATGCCACTGATCTATCTCCCCAACCCTCCTTTTTTAATCTATTTATTTATTTATTTATTATTTGGGGTACCAGGGATCACACTGAGGACCTTGCACTTGCTAAGCAGGCGCTTAAGCTGCTGAGCTATCTCCCCAACCCCACCCCCTTCTTTTCAAGAATCCTGCTGTGTGACCTGAGTTGGAAAGGGTAAGGAAAAGCCTGATGTGAGTTTTTAAAATCTGTCTCCTACTGAACAGAGCAACTTTCCATACTGTTTGCCACAGAGAAGTACAAGGAGAGATTTATTTTACACAATTTCGTGAGTCTTTGAAGAATGTTTTCTCTGTGCTAACTTGCCTTTGCTTGTGCAGGGCATAGCAGGGCTTTCAGCGTGTTCATCTAGAGAAACCTTAAGGTTTGCCCCTCTGTGCCATCTTTCTTTGCAGACCCAGGGATGGAAGCCAATGCCTCAGGCATGCAAGGGAAGTGCTCCGCCACTGAGCTACATCCCAACCGACATATATTTTTTCTAATAAAAATCTATATTTAAATTTTTAAGGACTAATATCTTCTGTGTTCATGTGGCATGTTAGCTAAAATAAAAAATGAATACAGAAATTTTTCTAGGAATAATATAAGCACTTCAAGTTCTTGTATGAGTTAAGGCCATACGTGAATGTCAATCAAGCCCCTGTTGGCTCCAGAAATTTTTACTTGTGTCAGAATGAACAGAAGCCCAGCGTGCATGGGGTCCTACATTCATTTTCCCAGTGCTGCGCAAACCAGCAACCCCAGAAGTGCTGAGAGGGGATAAACGTGCGTGACAGCTGGCAACATGGATGTGTTAGATACCTCCAAGCTGCTGCTGTTAGAATTGGTGTCTGCAGTGTCTTGCATGTGCCAGCCCACGGATGGCCAGAGTTTTATTCTGCCTTGTTTTCTATAAACAAATAAAAGATTGGACTCAGTGGCCACTGAGTAGTAGAGCGTACCATGTACTAGGTGCTCTTCTAAGTACAGGGCTGAGGTGCTCAGGATGTGCATGTCAGCTTTGTTAATTTCTTCACTGTACAGATGTGGGAGGGAGGCATCACAGAGTCACACAGGAGTAAATAGGCCTTATTCTGGCTCCTGCTACCTCCAGGGCTACTGAAGAAGTCCACTGAGACCTGCAGGATGCATCCCGCACAGCTGAGGGTCCTTTGGGAGGGTGGGGTATGGGCTCTTCTATGTCAGATGAAGTCCTACGCTGGCCCCCCAAATGTCTGAGTGGCCAAAATGCCTTTCACAGAATCTTTCTACTTGCTATGAGTAAGGCTCTGGCCTTAATTCAAGGCCTAGCTTTTATTAATGCATACCCTTTGAAAATCTTAGCTATCTGTAGTCCAGTCTACAACTGGTTAAAACATGCAGTAGGTGTGGTGCCTTGTGCCTGTGGTCCCACTCTTTAAGGCTAAGAGAAGAGGATCATATGTTCAAGGCCTAGCAAGTTAGTGATTTAGGAGACCCTGTCTCAAAATAAGAAGAAAAAGAAGGCTGGGAGGTATAGCTCAATGCAAAGGCACTGGATTTAGTCCTCAGCACTAAGTAAAGGAATAGACAAGCAAGGTGGAGGGCCTTGTGGTGGAATTCAGGACTGGACAGGAGTGCAGAATGACAGCGAAAGTTTGTAATTAAGGAAAGTGGGAGGATACAGGTCAGAACCAGCTGCCACTAACAAAACAAGAGAATGCATGTGCACCCCTCACGCACACACACAACTGGCCCAGCAGGGCAGCGCACAAGAAAGTCAAAGACATTCAACCAATGCCCTGGGTTAAAGCAATGATAGCAAATTGTATTCCACTTCTTATCAAGTGGAGGCACAAAAATTTTGCAATGCTTTTATACAGATTTAAAAAAAAAATTTGAGCATTAAAGGAATAAGGCTCAGTTATACTATACGTACAAAACATTCTTCAAATTGGCAGATTTAATTTCTCCAGTTTGTCCAGTAAATTGAAGCATCACTCTTATGTCTCAAATCTGAAGAAAAAAATCAAAGAAGGCTCTGGCTGTGGCATTTCCTCCTACTGTTCGTACTGTAACACATCCCATAACGATTTGCGCACTGTGACCATTTTTTTAGGGTTGGCTTTCTGGAGACTGCCTAATTCAACAACTTCTGAATGGAAAATTAATTTCCCTATTGAAATGAATGTAAAGTAGGATTCTGATATTATGCCTATAAAATGACTTTGGTTCCTATGTTCACGTCCCAACATGGCAGAACCAAGTTACTCAAATTTAAGTAAAAATTCTATGCTGTGTTTAATTTAGATAGTTTTATATGTGTAAGAATTTGTTTCTCTGTGTGTGTGTGTGTGTTTGTGTGTATGTGTGAGAGAGAGCTACACTATAATTTTGTTTTGATGACAAAATTAAGGCCCAGTGTAATTGATTTGCCTGGATCCACCCAATTTCAGTGAGATTCTCAAGATCTCCAGTCTACCTGGTGTCTCTGTAGGATGTTTTAGACAGAGAAAATGAAGTCATGCTTTTCTCTTTGGTTAAGAGATCAAATGATAGATTGGGGAGATAGCTCAGTGGCACAGTGTCTGCCTGGCAAGTGAGGTCCTGAGTTCAGTTCCCAGTACCAGACAGAAAAGGAGAGATCAAACACCTACCAAAAAGCTTGGGTCCATTTTTTCATTGATAAAAGTAACTCTCCATCACTTTCCTGCTCATCACATCTGACTGCCTCTGATAAATAATATGGTGTATGTGTGCCCCAACACAGCAGTTTATTGAAGCTTGAAACTGGCATCTTAAATATATTTATTTCCAATCATATTGGAAATCACACACAGAAAAAATGGCATAATAAATGTGTGGTCCTAAAAGTCATAGCTACAGAAGTATATGGTTCTGTTTGACATGAGCTAGTATTTTTCAGGCTCTAGATCTGGTAATTTATAACACACCTAGGATAGAGTTATTTAATTTTGGGAGTACAGTACTTTGCTATCTCTACAGTTGCCAATATGAAGTGTTTACAGTTAATTGATAGTTCAAGATACCTAGTTGGTTATCCCAGGGAAATTCATTACAAGCCATCTGAAAGCCAGCATGGTGGGAGCCATGGGGAGGGAAGCTTGGTGTGGTAAGAGCTCCTGGGAAGCCAGAGAAGCCGGGGTGCACGAGATAAAAGGGCACCTTCCCTGCAGTGAGGGGTGTTAAGTCCGCCTGTGATCTGCTGCCAACATCCTGACTGGAGCCACTGCTAGGCTCCACTAATCATGACCTCTGTGAATTCTGAATCTCATTCCAGTTCACAATTAACTGTTAATTGACTGGTGTTTTATAATGCACATCCCCAACTATGAGAGCTAGGCGTGACACCATTGCATGTTCACTTTTTCCTACGTTTGCTTTAAATAATAGCAACATTCTTTATCAATGACTGTGCTTGATCCTGAAATACATGTAAGAGGAAGGATGGAGGGCAAGGACAGAAGGGGAGGGAATGCCCCACAGGGAAATCCAATCATCTGCTGATGCTTGGGGAAACATTAGGTGCCCAGGGTCTCTTTCATTTATTTTTATTTTTAAGAGCTAAGATCTCACTGTGTTGCCCAGGCTGACCTTGAACTTCTGGCCTCAAGCAGTCCTCCTGCTTCAACCTCCCAATTAGTTGGGACTACTGGAGCCCACCATGGCACTTGTCCAGCAACTGTCCAGCAACTTTTAACTAAAGAAAAGCAATTCCAAAATCTAACTCTAGTCTCCTCATTATTTATGCTGGAAGTGTCTGAAAGACAGTGATTTGCAACCCTGGCTACACCTGAGATGCTAGTGGGTAGGTGGGGAAATATTTTTAAATTCACATGTCCTGTCTGCATCCCAGACTAATTGGATCTTGGTGGGAGGAGCCAGACAGCAAGATTTTATAGATTTCCTCCAGGAGGTGAGGAGGTTGGTGAATTCCATCCCAGAACTAAGTTGAGAACAGCCCGCTTTACTCCTCACCCGTAAGCTATATGTTGTTCCTCGTGTGCCATGTGCCAGGATGGGGCTTTAGTGGATTGTGCCCCTTAACCCTCCCAGCCACCTTGTGCAGTGGGTGCTGTTCTCCCAGTGCAGGGAGTGAGCCATGAGCTTAGCATACTTGGTAACCAGTATAAGCTCAAACCCGAGCTAGCTGCCCGTGGGGCTCATGCCAGAAATCTGCAGGCACAGGGAGGGCCCTCTCCATCGCAGCTGCTTGTCTTTCTTCTGCCTTGTGTATGGCCTGTGAACAGTAAAGAAGCGTGGCTATTGAGCTGAGCCAGGTGATGCACACCTTATAATTCCAGAGTCTTGGAACCTGAGCCAGGAGGATCACAGGTTTGAGTGTAGCCTGGGCAGCTCAGGAATTCAGTGAGACCCTGTCTCAAAATGTCCCAAAATAAGGGACAGGGCTGGGATGTGGCTAGGTGTGAAGGTACTGGGTTCAGTTTCCAGAACTGGGGAAAAAGTGTCCATCGGCTTGACAGTGTCTAAGTAGTGATTCATGAGCTGCCCAAAGGCTTCTGATATGACTGTTTCTTTCGCTGATGTCGCACTTTTCATTCATTTGATTTGATTTATTGAGCATTTACTGTATACCTGGCGTACAGCAGAAATATCAGACATCAAAGTCCTTTCCCACTTAGAGCTTTCATCCTCATTGAGAGAGACAATATAGAAAAAATACACAATTTCATGTGGTGAGAGGGCCTGGAGGAATATGAGCAGAGGTGATAGGATGGTGCCTGACAGGGGGATGCTATTCTATGAGCTCAGCCAGGAGTAGAGAGCTGAACAGTGCCGCTGAGCCAGGGTGTGAGGAGCCAGGGAGAATCTGAGAGAGGCCCTCGGCAGGGGCAGAGGTCCTGCAGCTGGCCTGGGCTCGGCACTCTGCAGACAAACATGGGTGGCAAAGAGCAGCAGAAGAGGTGACGCAGTAGACTACATGGGCCACCCTCTCCTGCCCACTTCCACAAAATAAACTCAGGCCAGGTATCCTGCCTTGTGTCTAGATGTCCCCCGCAAAGCCTCATGTAGTCATAAAGGGGGCTTTTTCAGAGGTGCCTGCATCTAGAGTGTGTGATGCTGGGATCAAGGTGTGTGATCACTGAACTATCCCACTGTTTGGTTTGGCATAGTCCTGGGTAAGGGTAATAGGAAGGCCCTCCCTGGGTGCAAGTATTCCCTACCCTCAAGGCAGGTAGCCTGGGTAAGGTATGAGGAACAGAGAGAAGGCTGTTGTCACTTGCTGCTTACTGCTTCTTCACTACTTCACTGCTTCGCTACCTTCTGCCTGCCATGAACTGTTTCTCCTCTGTAATGCCCCTTTACCATGCCACCCTGCCTTGAAACCAGCCAAGTATGAGCTGAGACCTCTACAAATGGTAAGCTATGAGAAACTTCTTCTTTAACTCTGGGTTAAAGAAGTTAACAATAGAGCTGGCAATAGAGAATGCAGTGGCAGCCTACAAGGACTCAGGAAAGCAAAGTGTGAAGGTGTTGGGTATTCTGTTTCAGCAATGAGAAAAGTAACTAAGACACCAAGAATAGTGGTGCATGCCTATTATCCTGCGTACAGATCTCAGGAAGCTGAGGCAGGTGGATCACAAGTTCAAAGCTAGCTGAGGCAACTTAGCAAGATGGTGTCCCAAAATGAAAAAGAAAAGAGCTGAAGATAGAGCTCAGTGCTGCCTGAGTTAGACAACCAGAACCACATAAACAAATTAGATCTGCAGCATATTGCATTAGATTTGCCCGAGACTTTACAGAGAATATTTCTCATCATTGATTCTAAATTATTGCCACATTCATCTTATAGAAGAAGAATCTGAGGTCCACAGATGTTACATGCTCTGAGAAGTCAAGTTTGAGGAGCTCCAGCCAGTACAGACTGAAAAGGCGATCTGGGATCGCGAATGTCACTGACCCAGGGCAGGGCTGGCAGACATTAGGGGCCGGGGAAAAGGACCACTGTGTCCTGGAGAGATGGGCCTCCCTCCCCTGCCAGTCTTCCTTCCTGTAAGCCAGTACTCGAGCTAGACTTGCAGAGAGCAAATCTTCCCTTTGTGCACAGGCATCAACAGCCCTAGGATGCTTGTATCCAGCGTTGCCTTGCTGGTGAGGGGATAAGGTGTGTCAAACATTTACATGAAAGGCCTGCTTTGTACCATTACTCACAGTTCTGAGAATCTGGGAAATTCTAAGCATTTAATAGTTTATTCAAAACCCATGGTTATATATTTTCCAAATTTTCTACGCTATTATTATATGAGCTTTCAAAAAAATTTAAATTAAATTAAAAAAAAAAATACGCTGCAGCAAATTGAGTGGCCTGGCTTGACTGGAGCTCAGGACCTCCTGGAGGGAGCCCTGGGAATGAGAGAGTTGTATGGCGTGGGAGCTGGCAATAGAGAATGCAGTGGCAGCCTACAAGGACTCAGGAAAGCAAAGTGTGAAGGAGGCAGTCCAGGTCCCCCTGGGAGACCTTCAGTAGTGGTTGGGTGCTAAGGTGATAGAGTCACCTGGACATCAGTGTTATGGGTTACTCAGCATAGGAACCAGATCAGAGGCCAAATTAGAATTTGAAAGAGCCTTTATTTACTGAGCTCAGGGCCTGGGATATAGCTCAGTGGCACAAGTACTTGCAAATGCAAGGTCCTGAGTTCAATTCCTGGTACCAAAAAAAAAGAAAATATTTACTGAGCTCAGGGCTGCCAGTCAATTCTCATTCAGGAGAAGACCGTGGGTGAAGCCAGGGAGCAAGTTTTTTTTTTTTTTTTTTTTTTTTTTTTTTTTCTTTCCGGAACCAGGGATTGAACTCAGGCCCTTGTGCTTGCCAGGGAAGCACCTATTCCACTGAGCTATCTCCCCAGCCCAGCAAGGAGTTTTTAAAGCAAAAAAAAAAAAAAAAAAATCATGTGACTAAGGGGTCTTTCACAGTTCAGTGATAAGTGCACCTTGCCCTTGTGGGGGCTTGCTGAGCAAGCTGTTTTTACAAGACATATCTTAAGCTGACCATGTTTACAGGAATTAGATTAAGGAGGGAATTTATCTTAGCAAAACAGCCTTGATAAGAAACACTTACTTGTTACTAAAGAGCCTTGAACATAGGGCAAGAACACATTTCTTAGAGTAGATAACAGGAAGCACAAAGTTTATAGTTATAGCACAAAATTCACTTAACCCATTACGATCAAGAGGAGTTTTCAGTAATTGGTTTTAGAGCTTGCGAGAGCAGGGGGCTCCTCACTCAGAATTGCCAGTGCAGCCTTTCCATCTTCAGCACGGATTGGGCACCTACTATGCACCAGAGCGTATCAGTCCACTTTCCTGTTGCTGGGACACAATACCCAATGCTCACAGCTTACGGGAGGAGAGGGCTGACTTGGCTCTGTATATGGGAGACTCAGTCCGTAGCCAGCTGGCACCAGGGCCAGCACATCGGCAGAAGGGCCTGGTGGAGGAAAGCCGTTCAGTTCATCATGGTGGCCAGGTCGTAGAGCAGAGGGACAGGGCCAGAGAGGCAGGACCAGGGGCAACATGAAGTCATAGAGTCCCAGCTCCAAGGCTCACTGGACACACCAGGACTGTGCTCTACCAGCCCCCAGGGTGGATTCCAAAGCCAATGAAAGTGATGCTCAAACGCAAAGCAAAACGCAAGGACCTTGCATGCTAATGACTTAGTGAAACTAAGTTTCAAAAATATAAAAGGTCCAGTGATGTGGTTAGTGTGAAGGCCTTTGATTCAATCCCAAGAACCACCTAACACTGTAATAAAATGATCCTGTGTTTACATCTTTGGACTGTGGTCCCAGAAGTCAGAACAAAATTATCATAGCTCTTCTTTTGTTGCCTTTTGATTTGTACTTGCCTCAGAATTGCTGGTTCACAGCTTAAGTTCATGGAAGTGACTCTCTTGGTCCAAATTCTTCACTTTGCTAAATTGGGAGACTGTGAACCAATGTGATACCACACACTTCCAGTTTTTCAAGCCACACATCTGTAAAGAAGCCCTAGGGGTGCGCGGGGATGGAGCAGGGCACAAAGACTGTTGGGAGTTCACGGTGAGCCTGGGCTGCAACGTGAGTTCAAGGCCATCCTGGACCGCACAGTGAAACCTTGCCCCACAAAAGACAGGAAGAAAAAAAGAAAAGAGGCCTCTGGGGACACACTGCAGATCCATTTTCCATAGTACGCAGACAGCACTTTATTCTAAATGACTTGCCAACAGCGTCTTACCTACTCCATCCTCCCACTCCCTGCCTCCTGGTAGCAAATGAGGCTGAGGACCCTAAAGGGAAGAAGGCGTCTCCCCATGGGGGCCGGGGTGGCTCAGGGCCTTTTGTGGTCCTCCGCCTGTTTGCACCTCACTGCACACCTGAGGCTGTTGGCTACACTTCAGAGGGAGCCCCACAGGTGAAGAAAACAGATAAAGGCCTAGGGAAGATAAGGTGGCCATAAATTTTAAGTGTTCTGGCACTATCAATTATCACTTGTTTTCAAATATGCATACGGAGTGGATATTCCAGTTTTTTTTTCAAGGACTTTTAAAGAATTGTGCAATCCATTGCACCATAGCATGCTGTGTTTGGTATTTAAAAGCTGTCAAGGGCACAGGGTGAGTGCACACAGGTCAGGGCTGGCTTCTCTTCGAGGTGGGCCCACCGGACTGTGATCTGTCCCCCAGAGAGAGCCCGTAGCCGTCATTTTACTCAGTGGTCCCATAATGCATATGGCAAGGAACAGAGTGTCTTGGGCAGTACTGAGCAGTGAAGGAAGGCTGGTGCTATGACTAATTCAGTGGAAAAATAAGGACTGGAGAGATGAACACGTAGACGCAGCCTCAGGTGACCTGTGGACTCTTTCTCCCTGCAGGTGTCAGCAAGGACCCTCCCTGCAAAGAAGACTGTGTCTGTTCCTCCTGCTCGCTGCGGGCCCCCACCATAAGTGACTTGCTCAACGACCAGGACTTATTGGATGTGATCAGGATAAAGCTGGATCCGTGCCACCCAACAGTGAAAAACTGGCGGAATTTTGCAAGCAAATGGGGCATGCCCTATGATGAACTGTGCTTCCTGGAGCAGAGGCCTCAGAGCCCCACCCTGGAGTTTCTGCTGCGCAACAGCCAGAGGACGGTGGGCCAGCTGATGGAGCTGTGCCTCCTCTACCACCGCGCCGATGTGGAGAAGGTGCTGCGGAGGTGGGTGGAGGAGGAGTGGCCCAGGCGGGAGCGAGCTGACCGCCCCGACCACCACTCGCACTTCTAGAGCCCCTCTCCTCCTGGCACGGGTCTCCTACACCCTGCGGCAACCACAGCCAAGGACGTGAATCTGGTTCTTTTAAGAGTTTAGAATGAGGACATGGAATGGTGGGTGTTGTTTACCCCAAGGCTGGTGGTTTTGTGGAATAGTTTCTGTTTTAGTGGAAGACCATTTATTTCTTTTTGCACATCTGATTTAATTTAATATTTGAATATGGAATTGAGAAAGAATATTTTATAGACTTACATAAGGGCCAACAGCTACAATCAAGGTGGATTCCTTCCATAATGAAACTAAAATGATGCTCGCAAGTACTGCTGAAGATTTCAGTGGGACCGAAGACCATTGATGGCTCTGGATGCAAGGACACCGTCACATGCAAGCACCTTGGTGACCAGTGACATGTACAGCCTAGCTTCTTGAGAAGTTACTCTACTTTGTCTCTTTGTTATTGTTTTGTTGTAAAGTGCTTAGGTGGCCAAGTACTGTGTAGGAATATGCTGTAGACCACATGTGTCATTTTTTTTCTCCAACATAGGTTTGTTTATTCTCAATGGCAACAGAAACTGTCTCAAAATACTTGCAGGTGTTTCATGTTTTGAAGAGACCTTTTAAAATATGCTATTTCAGTCGAAGTTTAAAAGCCATACCTTGCCCTGGTTAGCAGTGGTTTTAATTAGAAAGTCAGTCCTCACGTTGTCAACGTTTGACACCAGAATGGAGCCCTACTGGGGAGTGGTATCAGACGGGTACACGTACTCCTGGGTTCATGTGCTCCAGTGCATCCAGGTCCCTGGCAGTCCTAGTTTTAAAGGGATCAGAAGAGGACTAAAGATTAGGAGCAGCATGGTCTGAAAGTCCCTGGGCAGTCGAGGTGCTTCTGGAAACATTAGCATCCAAATCCATCTTGTCAAGGTATCTTAAAACTGTCTCATTGATATTTGTGCTTCAATAAAATAAAAATTAAAAAAAAAAAAAGGGTAGTGAGGCCATCAGCTGCAGAAAGGATCACTTTTCCTTTTTTAATTCTCTTCCTCCACAGCCGCTGCTGCTGCCACTGGGACTTGTGCCGGAGCCCGTCCTGGGCTCATCCTCCAGCTTTTGGTGGCTCAGGGTGCAGGGTGTAGGCAGCTCCCAAGGAACGCCAGTGTCACCTTTTTATTCAAAGTTGTATACCCTGTAGACTGTCCTCAGTGTCATTTGCCTCAATGTTTCTCAAAGAAATACAAAAGTTAATAGTTATGGGGAGGCTCCTGTGCATAGTGAAGAGTCAAGGTTTTCTAAATACCATGGGAATGATATTTGAGAAAGAATACTACTCAAAATGCCCTTTTGTTATCCAGGGTTTTTTTTTTTTTTTTTTTTTTTTTTTTTTTTTTTTTTGGTGGTGATACCAGGGATTGAACTCAGGACCTTGTGCATGCCAGGCAGGGGCTTATGCTACTGAGCTATATCCCTGGCTTAACTAGAATTTTTTAAAAGTTAATTTAATATTTACTTTTTCTTTTATAAAAAAAAAAAAAAAAACATAGAGTACTTCATCCCTGAGATGAAACTCAGTCAATTAATAAATAAGAATCGGGGCTGGGGAAATAGCTCAGTAGAATAAACACCTGCCTGGAAAACACAAGGCCCTGAGTTCAATACCCCAAACTGCAAAATAAATAAATAAGAATCACCCGGCTCATTGTTGGGCTGCACCCACTGCTAGCCCCTAACGTCCTGGATGAAAATAAGGGCCCCTAACACTGCAGGAGAGGGTGGCCATGTGGAGGAACATCAATACTGATGAATAAAAATCCAGAGATCAAAGGATTTTACACCAAATGAAAATTTGGCTTAAAGAATACTCAATGTTCTTGCTTAATCATTTTAGGAATAGGCATTTATGGGGATAGGAGGGTCAGATTTTCTAGGTTCTTTGGGGACAAAAAGACAGAGGACTTGGTTGGGTTGGTAATTCCACAGAAGTGCTATTTGGTTTTGGCTATGGGCTTAGAAAGTGAAGGCCCCCTGTTCAATTTGTGGGGCTTTCTAGATCAGACCCCAATTAAAATAAGCCAAAAGGATGAATAATACTGACCAGGTACAACAGAAAGATGAGGGTTTACTCAAAAGAAAATGGTTTTCCAAACTACCATGATTTTTCTGCTAACAGCTAGGGTGGCGTTCATATATAAAAGTCGGCCTTTCTGCAAAAAGCACAGTCTCTGCTATGGACATGTACTCACCATCCCCAACTGGTGGAGATCACACTTGGTCAGATTTACTAGGTAAATACTCACACTTTTTGCCAAATATATTTAATGTAAGAACAAGAAATAAAATGTGATTTAAAAAAAGATTTCCTAGTAAATTGGTATTCAGTGAGGTGTTTGTTAAATGTGTACTTAACAGAATTAACCAGGATCCAGGTTCTGCACAGAATTTGATGGGGGCATTCTAGTTGCCCATGAATTTGATGTGTTACATCCCCTCTCTCTCTCTCTCTCTCTCTCTCTCGACAGGGTTTCACTATGCAGTGAGGGGGCCTTGAACTCACTTTGTAGTTCAGGCTACACTCAAACTCACAGTGATCCTCTTGTCTCAGCCTCCCAAGTGCTGGGATTAGGAGTATGCACCACCATACCCAGCTGTATTACAGTCTTATTAACCTACTGGTGACAGTTCTCACTTCTTACTCTGCAGGATTTACTCTGGGAAAATGTCAAAGAACTTTGTGTGTTCTGTTTGGACATTTGAAGGAAATGCAATTTAAAAGGTTGTCATTAGCTTGTATGGCAAGGCTCTAGCCCTCCAATTCCTCTGGGTATTTATTCTTCTTGGTATTCTGTCACACTGGAAATACAAAGGGAGGCTCCCAGACTGACAGATGTCTTTCATATGACTGTCTAATGTGTCAGGCACCTCCAGAAAGACCCTTGCTGGCCTGTACCACCTGGACAGACTTGTCCCCTTGGCCCAGCCCAAGCCCAAGTCTGGCCATCCAGAAGTAGAAGTAGGAGATAAGAAGGGAAAATCCCCTTCTCTTTCCTGCTACTTCCCTGCCTACCCCTCAGGCCTTACCTCCCCCAAATAGGCCAAGAAAAGAGTTGCTCTGCTGTCATCCCTGCATGGAAGGCTGAGAAGGGTGCCCTGCTTTTCAAAGACCCCCCCATCTGAGACTGGCAAAGGGCAGAGGTACAGTGGGCAGTAGGCAGCTGGAGGAAGAGGATTGAAGTGCCCACTCCTCTCTGCCTATTTTCTGCCTGCCCAAAGTGACCACCTCCCTCAGTGGCTTAGGACAGCTCTGAAGATGTCACCTTCCAACTCTCCCATGTGAGGCCACAGCAGCCAAAATGGTCACGACTCTATAATATCCTTAATATTAGATTTAAGATCTACAATCTGTTACCATGTGATGAAAATTTCCCCATGAGAATCCAGAGTCTAATTGGTGATTAGATGCTGATGAAACACTAGTTATTGGAGGGCTAGCCTGGGCCTCTGTCAACTTTGCTTCTGTGGGCCATGGTCACACATTTCAGCTTTAAAATTCTAATCCCTAAACTGACTTTAAACTGAAACTATCATCAGATCTATCTGCAGCACAGCTGCAGTTCTTAAGTGACAGCTGAATTTATCTTTCTTGAGATAAAAAATGTCAAGCCAGCATGAGCACTCAGGTGAATCAATCGAAAACAGATTTGAAGGGGTAGTCTCCTTCGTCTTTAAAGTCAAGACAACAGGAAAGCTGTGACTGGAGCACACCATTTTTTCCTATCGTCCTGCTGTTATCATTTCCAGAACCTGATTTCTAATAATTTCTACCTCTGGGTTTATCACCACTCAGCTGCCAGTAAGACTACAAAAGCTTTTCATATCTTTGTCTTTTTTAAAATCCCTGTGATAATTGCATAGGGAAAGTACTATAGTGTTCGGAAGGAAATCTTTTAAAATAGAGGAATTGGACTGAGGAGATAGCTCAGTGGTCTAAACACCTGCCTGGCAAGAGCCAGGACCTGGGTTTGATCCCTGGTACCACAGTCATGCTGGCCCTGCCCCAGGTACACCAAGTGGGCCACTGAAACCAGGTATGATGGCACATGCTTGTAATCCCAGAGCTAGGGAGGCTGAAACAGGAGAGTCACTATGAGTCTGAGCTACATAGTGAGACCCTGTACCAAATACATAAAATAAAATAGAGAAATTGATAAAAATTTGTTGTTTTGATGTGTATCATTATTACACGTATTTTTAAAATTTTATTTTCAAGAGTAATATCCAAGTTGATTGGCATTTCCTTTGTTAGGATTTTAAATAAGGCATAATATTAGCAGAGAAAACAACCAAATGATTTTCAAAATTAAAGTTTACTTAGACTCTAACTTTGATTAAATGCAAGACAAGTTTGATCTCTGTTGTGTACAGAAATATCAAACAGTAATTCTCAACTGAAATACAAGTATAAGTCAATTGTATAACTCTAATTCTTCTTAAAGTTAATTTATAATATACAAGTGTTGTAATAGTATAGACACATTTGTACTTTACAGTGGAAAGAATGAAAAGGAAGCTACTTTCTGACAAATTGGCTGAATAATTGTTAGAAGTTCAATTCATTGCCCCTCCCCGGAGTTGGGGAGATGGCTCAGTGGAATAAGTGCTTCCCTGGCAAGTGCAAGGGCCTGAGTTCAATCCCGGGTTCCACAAAAAAAAAAAAAAAAAAAAAAAAAAAAAAGTTCATTGCCACTCAAGAGCTTTATTCTCCTGTCCCAGGAATCCATGCTGAGTTGAGCCCTCTGTAAGCTAACCTGCCTGCAGCGAGGGAGGGCCTGGTGCTGTTAGAGCAGTGAGGTCTCTCCAGCGAATTGCCGGGCCACCTCATGCAACAGCCTACCATTTTGTCTAGGATGAGGCTCTATGGAAGATGCATTTTACTTAGTTGCAGTGAAAGAGAAGAAGAGGCAGAGCCCCACTGGGCTCAAGGGGACATATGTACACTCAGGGAGGGGCACCCACACTGGAGGAGGGTGTCAACAGTAAGGGACAAGCTATTTAGAATGGTAAAGTTTAGTTGTTAAGGTCTACATTATGCTAGGATTCACCACCAATGCCAAGAACAAATAAAACTGAACAAATTTATTTTGTGACACTGAATAGTCATTATTCAGTCAGTTAGAAAATCGTGGCGTTACATGAAAGACACGTCCCCAGTTCATTCTAAGAATAATTTCTGTGTGGTGCTGCCTCCTACTGGGTGAAGACTCTGCACCTCGTCCTCTGTCAGGCTGCACCCAGGCCGCCTCCGCAAAGAACGGAGAGTGTCATGGCTTTACGTTTGATGGATTCAGGCAGCCCGAGGGTGGCAGAGCTGTAGTGCTTGCGCTACACCCTTCTTAGCTGCTCCTTGCTATTTCTCCCTCTCACAGCCCCTCAGGGAGTTAGTTGTCAGGATGATGCTGGCTCTGATGCTAAGTTGCCAAGGGCCTGACTGCCCTCGCTCATAGCAAACTCTGGCTGGGAGCATGAGGACTGCCCTCCTCTGTGACCTATATGACCAAACTGTGCTTTCAGCACAAGAGGACTGATTATTCTCCTTTTTTTTTTTTTTTTTTTTTGTATCAGGGATTGGGTGCTTATTCTACTGAGCTCTCTCCCTGGCTTCTTTTTCTTTTTAGAATAAAAATAAATAAGCTTCATTTCACTTTGAAGATATCACTATCTTCTTGTATTTTTTCCAACTTCTGTACCCTTTATTTTATAATCCCTGCCCTTGGGTTCCTGGCACTGCTCTCTGTGTTGCTTGTTTTGGGCAACTCCCTCTGGGTCAGATCAGGGTTCTAGCCTGTGCCGGTGGCCTTCGATGCCCTGCCCCTGGCAAACCTCTGCTTCCTTTTCTTGCTCAGACAAGACAACATGCTGGATCCAACCTCCTCATTAGTGGTGCTTGGGTCTGATGGTATTAAAGCTATTTTCTACCTGTATGTCTTAGTCACTTTCCTGTCACTGGACCCAACACCCACCTTCAGAAGAAAGAGACACTCATTTTGGCTCCTGATCTTGGTCCATGGTCAGCTGGCTCCTAGGCCTCAGCCTCACCAAGAAAGGGCAAAGGGAACAGTGATAATCCCAGGAGGCCAGAAAGCAGAGAGGAGGGAGGGAGATGCAGCCCCCAAGAGCATGGCACAGTCAGCTTTGGCTTCATCAGTGGATAAACCCAGGCTGAGTGTGGTACCCCGATACACCTTTGAATGCACGGGAGGATTTTGGGAAACATTTAGATCTAGATCAAGACAACTTGTGACTGAAATGCACATAGCCGCCCATGCCCAAGCAGTGGGTGAGAAATACTGGCTGTTTGCTTTCTAATTTCTAATTTGCCTGGGAGTGCAACCCTCACCTCCCGATCCTTTCATGGTAGGATGTAATTGGATAAAGGGGACTCTCACATCCATCAAGTTTAGAGAGGGTCATGGTCAGGATGCTAGGCTCACTAGAACTACAGGGGTGTTGGATATGGCACCCTAGGTGCCCACTGTCTAGGCTGGAAGCAGAGCTGTCCCCTTTTTTTCCTCCCAAGGCTGCAGAGAGGGGAATCCAAGTGTGGGAGAGGGGATGGCTTTGAAAAATTAGTCTCATGGTCAAGCTGAAGAGATCGAAACAGTTGACAGGCAACTTGAAATGACTGAGTTGACTACCCCCTCTGGAAATGCAAAAGGGTATGTAGACTCCCAATGCTTCCTGAGCTGAGCTGTGCTCTTCTGTTTTATATGACAGCCAAGTGACCACTGTTCTCTGAAGTGCATCCTTGTGGGAGTGTCATGCAGGGCATTTCCACCAGTGCAGGTGATGCTTCTGAACTCCTGAATCTTGAGAAGCTGGCTTTGTATATTTTTGTGCTGTATCTTTTAAGCTATGTTTTGATCTCCTGTATGATTCTGTTTTCCTTATAAATAAGCAGAGATTTTTTAAAAATATATAATAATGGGTGCCACAAAATTAAAGATTGATGTCAACTTCCGATCGGTTCCTTTCTGTGGGTTGTAACATGGTCATAGTCTGTGGTCCTGGATGCTGTTGGTGCAGATACTTAACGTAGATCTATCCTCAAGGAGCCATGGGCCAGGACAAGGAGACACAGGACTGGGGATCCTGTGGCCTAGGATCTTGCACAGCCAACCCCCAGAGTTAGGAGAGAAGACGAGCCATTAGCCATCCGATGAGCATCTCAGGTGCCATTGGACCTGGCATGAAGGGTGGTTTCACAGATACCCAGCTTGTCCTCTGAGCTGCCAAATAGCCCCATCTGTGCACCTGGTATGCCCAGTGTGTCCTTCCTAAGCTGAAAGTGATCTCTCCGAGCTTCTCACCGGAGCTCCTTGTCTTACTACCCACCTCCCTGCTCAAGTCACCCTTAAGACTCCCCTCTCCTTTCCCGTCCCACCTCCCAATTATCTCCCAAGCCTTTTCCCTCTCTAACCTCACTGCTGCTGTCCTGACCCTGGAAGCTACTATTTGTCACCCAAGTATGTCCTCCTAGCTGGTATCCATATGGTGAGTGCAGCTGTCATTCTCAGAATTAACCCCAGCAGTAGATTCCCATGTTGAAGATGTGGTCCTTCTATCAGTTTTCCTGGCAATGGGACATAATACCTAACATTTGCAACTTAAAGCTGGAGAAGTTTAATGTGGCTTATGGCTGTCAGGGGATTCAGGCTATGGTCTGCTGGCTCTCAGGCAAAAGTGGCATGGCCGAGAGGCATGGTGCAGGAACCCACCCCACAGCAGCCAGGAATCAGAAGGGAGGAACCAGGGACAAAAATAGACCCAGGTCACACCCCCCCTGACCTGCCTCCAACCTGGCACCATCTCCTAAAAGAAGATTCAACTGTGAGCTCATGAATGGATAAATCCACTGATGAGCACAGCACCCCATGGTCCAATCACCTTCCAAACTCATGGGACTTCTGGGGGGTGTTTCAGTTCTAAACCATAACAGTCTTACATCATCACTGGGGCCTACGAGGCCCTCCTGCCCCTCGCTGAGCAGCACATGCTCCATTCTCTCTCCTACAGCTCCTGCCACCTGGACTCCTGGGTCCCCATGGCCAGCATTCTCTTTCCTGCTCAAGGAGCCCCCACACTGCTCCTTCTGTCTGGCCCACACTCACATCTCACTATTTGAGCCTGTGCAGCTGCCAGCTGTCACCCCTATGCCTGACCTTCAGACTTCCTGTCTTCAGTGACT
The DNA here is from genome assembly GCA_004027165.1 of Ctenomys sociabilis. Classification (NCBI taxonomy): domain Eukaryota; kingdom Metazoa; phylum Chordata; class Mammalia; order Rodentia; family Ctenomyidae; genus Ctenomys; species Ctenomys sociabilis. The sequence continues at coordinate 52,833 of PVKA01001292.1, forward strand.
TATACCTAGTTGTAACTGCTTGACTCCTAGCTGTTGTCCCTGCTGGGTGACTACTCCAGAGGACAGGGACCTGGGCTGCTTATCTACCTCCATCTCACCAGCACTGAGTACCTGACCTAGAAGAGATGGTAAGTTGGGGTGTGGATGAAATGAAATTTATTGAATAATAAAAGAAAGACTCTCAACTGAGCAAAACACCTCTTTTCAATTTTATGACTTTTAGAGAGGGAAAAAGTTATAAATAAAACCCCAAAATGAGATTTCCTTACCAAACCTCTGCTCTCTTGGGAACTCTCTCCCTCCCTCCAGCCTCCTTCCCTTCTTCTCTCTCTCTCTCTCTCTCTCTCTCTCTCTCTCTCTCTCTCTCTCTCTCTCTGCAGGTAGGTAACTGATTGAACCCAGCACCTTCACACTCATCAACATCCACATCCACAACCCTTTTGTTATTTTTGAAACAAGACCTTGCTAAACTGCCGAAGCTAAGCTTGAACTTGTGCTTCTCCTGCCTTAATCTCCAGGAGTGTTAGGATTACAGGCATATACTGTCCCACCCCACCCTGAGAACTTTAGTTTGATAAGGTTTATCCCTTTCTATTCATGTTCTGGGTTCAAGAGATTAAAAAAAAATGTGTGTTCTTGAATTAGATAGTGGTAATGGCTGTGGAGCACTGTAGATAGATACCAAGGCCTCTGGGTAGTAGGTATAATTTAAAATGGTCAAAATGATGAGTTTCATGCTACATAAACTATAGCCCCACTGGAGGGGAAAGGCACAGTGACAGAGAAGCAGAAGCATCAGGCACCTGGCTGGCAGTCAGGAGGGGGCCAGGGGGAGCAAGCGCTTTGCTCTGCGGAGTCCAGCGAAGGCACTGGCAGCACCTGTCCTTAGTGGCAGCCAAGTGAGCAGGAGCCCTCCAGAGCCCTCACCACCACACTCTTCTTGGCTGGCTCCAGGCTGAGGATCCAGTTCTTGCCACAGGGTCCACCCTCCCTCCATGCCCTCTTCCATGATGCTCCCAGCCCCTAGTGCTAGGACAACACCAAGCACTGACCAGGCCGAATGGGGGGGCTGTGGGTGTGGGATTTGTGCGAGTTGTAGAAAGTCATCCCGCCTTTAGTGTGGTTTCAATACCCAGCCCCATAAGAGAACCAACTGGGGAAATGAACTTTGCAGCCAATTTGCGGAGGCTGCAAGGTGCCCAGCAGGGGGGTGGGAGGGGACAACTGTACACACAGAAGGGAGTAGAAATTGAAAACAGAAGTTAAATTACGATAACAGTTGCTTTCTATCCAATTTTCTTTATTTTATTTTATTTTTATTAATATTGTTGAGAAACAAATAGCAATAAGGCAGTTTCAAAACTGATTAATAAGACAGTTTCAATAATTAATACATTACATATTGTTGTCTTTGTAGTGGTTATTCATAGTACAAGATGCAGACATGATATCCAGTCCAAACACTATTAGTACAAATCTTTCTTCTCTTTAAGAGAAAGTAGTTGTACATCTATGCTACCTATTTTGAATATAGAGATACAAAATGGTTGTTCATTTGTATCCCTTTTTTTGTTTAGTTTTGTCAGAGAAAGGTATTCTATTGTCATTTAAATATTGTAGGTGCGTGAATTCAGCAAAATATTCCAATATAGTCCAGTAGTCCATAATAGCAGTGGGTTATTCTTAGGACTGGCAATGCTAGAAGTTGTTGACTTGAGCCTTTTACAGCTCAGCATATTAGTATGGCTTTACTTTTTTTTTTTTTTTTTTCCAGAACCAGGGATTGAACTCAGACCCTTGTGCTTGCCAGGCAAGCACTTATTCCACCGAGCCATCTCCCTGGCCCCAATGGCTTTACTTTTTATACTTCATTTTTATACTTTTCTGCTGAATGGTTAAGACCAAGATAAAGCAAGACCTATATAACAAGAAATGTAACTTTTGTATCTGACAAGGTCAGTCAGTGGCCGTGACTCATCCACATGGCTGATACTGACAAAGGATCTACAAACTGTGGTACAGGGTTTCAGGGTAAATCCATTTAATTTTCTACCACTTTGGGGTTGGAGGAGTTCCTAAATATTATGGTTGCCTATGGAAATGATTGTTTTTCCTTTCTTTTACAGTCCCTTTTCTGTGTTGGACTCTTCATTTCCCACTGGATCCTGTTAATCAGGAAAATATCTGGCAGAGATAACAATGACCTTCTGTGACCCTTCTCCACACCAGTCTGCATCCGTGGAAGATAGCTCTGTTCGCTCCATGCAGCGTCCAGTGCCCACTCGCCACTGGGAAGCAGAGCGTGAGTCCAAGGAGCTTGTAGAGTCCAGGCCAGGGCTGCTGATGGTGGCTTTAGGTCTACTGAGGAAACAGGAGGGGTCTCCCCACAGAAATCACATTTTTCAAGGTCCTCCCTGAGAGCATTCAGTGTAAAGGAACCAGGCACAACAAGCTATTTAGGAACCAAGACTGACCTATTGGAAAGAAGTGAGCATTTTGAACAAAGTGCAGCAGATGTTTCTAGAATCTTTCCCCAGAGACTCCTCGAAGCTTGTAGATCTCTCTGGCAAATAACACACAGTTAACACACAGGGGCTCAAGGGGAGTGGACTCGGTTTTCTTGCTCTGTCACAGACCACCATAGAGCAGTGTCACATTCATGGCTATGCTGAGGGACAGCAGCAGCAGCAGGACTGTGAATTGCAGAGTGGGATGAGTCCTGTGTGTGCAGGAGGTCTGCCAGGCCCAGGGGAGGTGCCCAGGGAGCCTGTGGGAGACAGACTAAGCGGTGATCCAACGACGTCCCAGGATGCCACATCTCGCTCGAGGGGACTCCACAGGCACTGGGTGCCTCATGCTTGTAGGTGGAAGTGAAGAGCCATGGGAGACTTTGTCTTGGTTATTAACATTAAGCTTCTCCTTTCCTTGGTTTCTGAGGCTTCATTCTCCTGATTCTTTTTTTTTCTCAGATTTTTCTTTCATCTCCTTTAAAAGATGCCTCATTTGGTGATAGTGGCACTGAGTGTGACATTTCTTCTCTCAGCCATTGCTACTCAAGTCTCTCTAGCTTCAATCCAGTCCATATGCTGGTTACTGTGACCTTATGTCTCAGCCGTGTTTCTGCCCAGCGGTACACAACTGCGGCTTGCCACTGACAGAAGCCCCAGGGGCTTCAAACATCTAAAGAGAGCCGGAGGCCAGGGAGACAGCTCAGTGGAATAAGCACTTTCCTGGCAAGTGCAAGGGCCTGAGTTCAATCCCCGGTTCCGCAAAAAAAAAAAAAAAAAAAAAGAGAGCCGGGGGTCATGGCACATACCAGTGATCCCGGTGCTCTGAGAGGCTGAGCCATGTCTCCTGCATCTGCTTTCCCCTGAGTTACCCAGCTCAGGGCAGCATGCCCATCTCAGTATGAAACTAGTAGCTGAAGCCCAGCACAGTGCTTCTCTCCTTGACAGCATCTGACGGTGCAGGTCTGTGTCCTGCTCTGTGCCTTGCACCCCAGCTGAGTAGGGCCTCATCTCACTTCTCTATCCTGGTGATCAGAACTGGTCTCCAGCTCCAGTTCCATTTACTTTACACTCTTGCCTCCTCCACAGTTCATGCATGTGTGAGAGTGATCCACAATAAAAATCACGCCTGTAATCCAACCACTTGGAAAGCTGAAAACAGGAGAATCACTATGAGTCTGATCTCTGTAGTAAGACCTGTACTAAATACACTGAATAAATTAATAAATGAAATAAAATAATAAAATCATTGCCCACTTAAATTCCTTGACTTACTTTCTATTCTCTCTTACCCTCCTTCCACCAACCAAATAGAATAATTGTCCCAGTAAGGCTGGGAGACTTTTTTTTTCACCCTGTGTAAAAAAAAACAAAACAAAACAAAGTAAAAACTTGTGGTATCTGTTGGCCCTGAAAACTGACGTCACAGCTTTACTCAAGCCATGGTGGTGAGGCAGCGTGGTCTCTGGAGCCTATGACAGTTTAAAAACACAGGGGAAATTCAACTTAAAAACAGTTTTAAAAATCCAGTCCAAGTCGAACACACTGGTGGTAGCCAGCAGCAAAATTCTGTTCAGTTCTGGATGGATTTACCTTTACTTCCATTCATGAAAATAAAAAGGTCTTTTACACAAAACTCAACTGAAAATATGTAATGGGCATAGTTTTACCTGTTCTTGGCAATGACAACTGAGCTGTGAACAAGGAGGGTAACTATGGAGAGGGTGTTTGGCTCCAAGTTAACACTAAGAAGGGGGCCGGGGAGGTAGCTCAGTTGAATAAGCACTTGCCTTGCAAGTGCAAGGGCCTGAATTCAATTCCCAGTTCCACAAACACCAACCAACCAACCAAACAAACACCCATTAAGATACTTAATAAGGAAGATTTCAGGTGAGGGTGCACAGCGGTCACTAGTAAGGTTAGTGTTTTATTCATTTAACACATAAGGCTAGAGACCAAGTGCCATCCCAGCCCCCAAGGACAAGTCTCATGTGCCCTGTCCCTTACCTATCCTCTACTTCAGAGACAGCGTGACCCTGTTCAGAGAGCAGTGTGACCCCCTCTGGGCCATTCCCCCCCCCCATTTCTCTGGACCAGCTTCCCTATAGCTAACAGAGACAGTTTCCTAAATGGGCATCAATGTGCTTGACTGAACCCAGAAGACCTTTAGGTAGGAGTAGCTTTATGATAATTATTTTAAAATTATGAATCCTGAAAAAGCAAAATAAAATAATTATTCTTTCAAGTATATACAATGAAAGCATTTCACTGTAATATCTATCCATCTATTTTGCTGGTACTGGGGATTGAACTTAGGACCTTTGCTCTGAGCTACATCACCAGCCCTTTATTAAAGAAATCTTATTGAGACAGGGTTTAACTAAATTGATAATTTCCCCAAGCAGGCCTGCCCCAACCTCTCAAGATGTTGGGACTGCAAGGGTGAGTCCCCATGCCCAACTTGATGAAGATGTTTTCATCAGAAAAAAATAGCTAAATTTGGAAGCAGCCCATATGTTCAAGAACAGATGAATGGGGCTGGCCAGATAGCTCAGTGGATTAAAGTGCCTGCTTAGGCAGATGCAGGGACTGCAGGTTTAATCCCCAACCTGCCATGCTGGCCTCGCCCTGCGTGCTGAGATAGCGACTGAGACTGGGCCTGGTGCCGCGTGCCTGTGATGCCAGAGTTCGGGAGGCTGAAAGCATGAGGATCACTATGAGTCTGGTCTGTGTAGTGAAACCCTGTACTAAATACATTAAGAAAAAAAAGAAAAAAACAGATGAATGGATAAAGAAATGGTGGCATTGACATATAACGCAGAAGTACGCTGTCCTCAAGAAAGATACTTGAGGGGCTGGGGAAATGGTTCAGTAGAATAAGCACTTTCCTAGCAAGTGCAAGGCCTGAGTTTAATCCCCAGTTTTGAAAAAAAAAAAAAAATTACTTGAGTCACTTATAGAAAAAAGTATGCACCTGGAGACCATAATGTTGTGTAAAATGAATCAGACACACAAGTTTAAATAGCACATGGTTTCTCTTATATAAGAAACCCAGAGTAAAAATAAAAAGCAAAATGAAAGATAGTAGGAAGTTGGGAGATAGCTTGTCTCAGTTACTCTTCTCTTGCTGCTGGGACAAATACCTGACCCCCAAAGTGAAGGAAGGAAAGGTTTATGTTAGTTCACAGATACTGGAGGTTTCAGTCCATAATCAGTGGGCTCCAAGGCAGAGGGGCACGTGGCAGAGAGCAGCAGTTCATGGTGATGGGAAAAATACCAAAAGAGCAAGAGTAACAATGGCTACCAAGAGGAAGTCTGTCTCCCTTAAGTTGCATTCAGGCCATGTGCCCCAGGCTGGGTGTAGTACCCACACTCATAATCCCAGCAGTGCTAAAACCCATAATCCCAGCCTTGATCATGAATTAATCTCAACCTCTAGAAGTCCCCACCCCATGACTGCATGAGGCTTTGGGGAGACAACTAGAAACAAACAAAGCTTGTTCTCAAAGAGGAAGAGGGAGCCAGGTACGCATGCCCATAACCAGCACTTGGGAGGCTGAGGCAGGAGAATCATTGTGAATGTAAGGCCGCCTGGGCCACAAAGTGAGCTCAAGGCCAGCCTGAACTGCACAGGGAGACCCTGTCTCAAAAAGATGAGAGAGAGAGAGAGAGAGAGAGAGAGAGAGAGAGAGAGAGAGAGAGAGAGACAGAGACAGAGACAGAGACACAGAGAGAGAGAGAGACAGAGATAGAGAGAGAGTGAGAGAGACAGAGACAGAGACAGAGACAGAGAGAGAGGATCAAGACTGGGGGGATTGAAAAAAGGGATATGGAATGAAAAAAGGACTTATGATATGTTCTGTACATGTGCCAACTCCACAAAAAGAATGTGGACATTATGTTTGTGCTAGCGTGTGTTAATAAAAGGAGAAAAGAATCTGCTGACTTGTCTTTCTATCCCTATATCCTATCTAGGCTACTTCGAGTGGTAGCATTCATGCCTTTAATCCTAAGACCCATGATCCTAACATTGTACCATGAATCAGTCATACACTCTAGATTTAGCCACCTCTGAAAAAGCTCCCCCTATGACCACATGAGACTTTGGTGGGGGACATCTAAATGCATAACCAAAAAACACAGCTAGTTTTTATTTTTTCCTTCCCTTTTATTTTTCTTTCTGAGGCAAGGTTCACTGCAACTCAGGCTGGCCTTGGGCTCACTTTGTAGCCCTGCCTGGCCTCGTACTTGAGGAGAACCTCCTGCCTCAGCACCCTGAGTGCTTAGATTACAGGTGTATGTGCCACAATGCCCAGCTCACATCTAGTTTCTAAAGCAGTTCAGCTCTAATGCCTGAACTAGGGTCCATTCACCATTCCATTTCCTACATCTTCATGGCTTGTCCTTGAAGAACTCTGGGTGAGTCCCTTAGGAGTTGCTGCCTGTTCGAGGAACTTCCAGAGTTAAAATAATACACTGCCTGAAGGTGTGTTAGTTCGACTTGGACTTAGAACTGTACCAAAGATCCTACACTAATAAGTCCCAATTCTGGCACTAGCCCAGTTCTTACCACCTGTGGCCTGAGCCTACTCTTCCAAGAGGATCAGGGCTAGCAGCTGGCCTGGAATCCACCAGGAGGAACAGCTCTCAGGCTAACTCCACAGCAGGCAGAGTGCTCATCATGTTCACCAGCTGAATGGCTCTGATTCTAGGGGTGACATTTTGTTAGACTTCTCCACAGGCTATGTTGAGAATTGCCAGAGCTGGAGTCTATAAAATGAGTGCATTAACACAAGTTGGGGACTGAGAAGATAGCTCAGTAGAATAAGCGCTTGCCTGGCAAGCGCAGGGTCCTAAGTTCAGTTCCTGGTACTGCACAACAAACAAACAAACAAACACCACAAGTTGGCTGAATTTTCAGAGAAAGAAGATGAGGACTGCAGGAGAGCTGTTCCTCTCAAATCCCAAGCCTAGACCATAGCCTGACCTGGGCTATGAACAGCTTTCTACTGCTTCGTGAGCAGTCTGAGGAGTCTTCCTACAGATTAGAAGGGTGATGACGTATGATCACATGGTGACATGTGGGGCTCTTCCTCGTGACTGCCTACTCATGTGAATTCACAAGTTCATTTCTGCTACCAGGAAGCCCTGGCCTGCATCCCACCATCATTTGGCCATCACATGTGCCTTCCTCGTGATGAATAAAAACACCAGTGAAACTGAGGCTAAAGTGAAACGGTTTCTTTTGTATAGATTCTGTTTATCACCAGGGAAAAAGTAGACACACCCACAGGAAAAAAAAAAAAAGTCTAAAGATAGGCTGAGTGTAGGAAAAAAAAAACCTTGGAAGTAAATGTAAAGCCAACTGAAAGTGGATAAATGGATAGCTGAATTATAGAAAAAATAGAAGTATGTGAGAGCAATTCACACTCCTTTTGCACAGCCAAGTTTGAGCCGTGTGTACCACTGAGCAAGCGGAACAGGGTGGTCCTCAGCCCACCCGAATCCTGCTGCAGGGTAGCAAGCAAGCAGCAGCACCAGCCCTCGTGGCGCATGGAGCAGCCAGCTTCAGCTACCACGCCCTTCCGCAGCTGGCTGTCCTAGTGCCTGACATGAACACATGCCCAGCCCTGTGACTTTGCATGAGTGTGTCCCAGCCAGTCAAGGAACAGAAAGTAAAAAATCAGCCACTGCTCTGGGTAATTACTATCTCAGACCCTTCCCAATCTGCAAAAAAAGTGCTTGCACTTCCGTTCTCAGGTGGCAACTGCCAAGCCTCCTCCTGCGGCGCTTTGAAATCCCCTGGCTTCCTGCTTGGATTCTTCACTTTGGCCCTCTACCTGGCCCCTGATCCTGAGCCTGCTATTGGTTTTGGTTTCGGTGCCTCTGTCATCTCTGGCACCTGGTGAGAGATTTCCCTCTCCTGTCCCTTCCCAGCCTCCTTAGGTAACGCAGGGCCAGGATTGCTTGCACCCCATTTTAAATGGAAACTTCCAGTACTGTCAGCCAAAATAAACTTTCTCTTTTTAAGTAGGTATAGCTCAGGGATGTGCTATGATAATGGAAAATTAACAGTTAAATTTGGCAGAAGCTAGGACAACTTACTATCTGAAAATCCCTATGTAAAGAAACATTTATCTTGTCTCTCTGTTATAGTCACATCAGAAAGTCCAGAGTTGACAAAGACATCAGTCTTTCCCTATAGAGTTCCTACTCCTAAGTGTAAGAAGAAATGAGAGAAGGATACACCACCATGTTTTATATCCTAAGGAAATAATCTAGAATGGCAGTGGTCATCAACAGTTAGAGACTACAGTCATTTGATCACATTTGAGAAACTTGTGATGGACGGGGACAAACATAAGACGCCACACAGCAGTTTTGAGGTCATAGAAAGAAACCACAGACATTTTGTGCTGCCTGATGAGTGGCAACTGGAAGTCCCATAACCTATGAAGTCTTAGGGGCAAAAGCTGAAACTGAGGTCTTATTTAGCCGTTAAGTGTAACAACCAGTTTTTAAGTCTTTGAAGATTAAGTAAAGTCAGAGGTAGGTTTCAAAATGAGCCAGTGGTGGGCAAGGTGTGCACAAAACAAGACTGGCTATGTTTTTGTTTTTATGGGTACTGGGAATCAAACTCAGGACCTCATGCTTGCCAGGCAGGCACTGTGCTGCTGAGTTATATCCCCGGCCCCATAACAGGCTATGTTGAGAATTGCCAGAGCTGGACAAGAAAAGCAGGGGAGTTTATCATATCACACATACTTGTTTATGTTTTATTAAGCACTTGGACTCAACACTTTCCTATTTCTCAATTTCTTGCTTGCTCCAACATGTCACAGAAAAATCTAAGTTCCACTTATCAGTTATTTTATAAGGAACTGTGTAAATACAAGTGGGATATGGATTAGCTCTATGCAAGAAACATTGGCTCAATACTGAGAGAAGCTGCTGAAGTCAGCCTTTTAATGCATCTCAGCAACTCTACAGGGGCAAGGACCATAATGAGTATTAATTACCAGCCTCCAAGCCTTTCAGTGGTTTAAAACAGGATAACATCTCATCATTTAAGGCACTGAGTTGAATTAATCCACACACCTTTTAACATCTCTCTCTCTTTCATCCCTAAGATTCTTTCATTTTATGACAAAAACATAGTTCTAGAAGATTCTCACACTGGAAAAGACTAGATGTGGGACATGATCTTGAAGAACACAGGAGGTAACTGAATACAGTGGCCATGATGGAGAAGAAAGAGGTTCAGTGCTCCTGGAGAGTGAGAGATGGGGTCAGAGTTAAAGGACTGAAGGAGGAAATGGGGAGGAAAATCAGTAGAGTCAGGCAGCACCAACCACGAAATTTTCCAAGAAGTAGGCAACCCTATTTGCAGTATGAGAGTCATGGCTTGGTAAAATATGAATTCCTGAAGGCTTTGTTTAAGATCTATATAATTTGAGCTTATTTTTCTGATAAGAATAAATAGAAAGCATGCCTGTATCCTCGGAGTTTCTAAATATGTAACTACTATGATCAATGTTTTGCTTTAAAATTGCCTTTTGCCTCAGGCTACAGAGTTCTGGCTTCTAAATTCATGATATGAGATATCAAGGCAGTTGTTTAAGGTTCTTTGTAGCATTTTACTAAACCTAATTGTGTTCTAAAATTATTAATATGGGGCATATTTCCATAATTATTTAATGAATGCTTGGAGGATCAATTTTTTAAAGAAAATTATGAGACCAAAAGTAGCACGCTCATACAGTTATAAGCAAAATCATTGCCATAGTGTTTCTTGGCACTATGATTAAACACTATGATTTATATCACTGACAAAATACGGCAGGTGTTAGTTAAACTTGCCAAGTAGCAGGGGCACACACAGTTTACAATTTGGGAGTCTAAATTGTGTGATTTTTTCCCCCTATACTTTAGAAAATTTGAAGCAGTACATATTATTACACACTTTGATGTAAGACAATACGTTGTCACGTTATTTCTGTATTTTTTTATAGTCTCCCCCCCCATACAGGGGATTGAACCTGGGGCCATCTCACCAAACTACACTACCAGCACTTTTTATTTTATTTTATTTAGAGACCATGTCTTGTTAAGTTGCCAAATTGCTCAGGCCAAGATTGAATTTACAGTCTTCCCATCAGCTTTTGAGAGTGCTGGGATTACCTGTATCACAAGCACCTCCATGGTTTGTGATATGAAGATTTTGAGGTACATTATACCTGTGGCTTCTTAGGAGGATGGTAAAGATAGAGAAAAATACAGATCCAACTAGAAATGGTTCTAGCCTGGCAAGGTGGCACATACCTATAATCCCAGTCCTCAGAGGCTAAGATAAGCAGATCATTGCAAGTTCAAAACTGACCTGGGTTACACAGTGAATTCAAAGCTGGCCTGGAATAGAGACCCTGTCTCAAACAAACAACTAGAAGTGTTCCTTTTATCTTTGAAAGTCCAAAGTAATTGTGGCACATCATTGGTCACATCATGCCGTGGTTCTGCTTTATTCCTGTTTTCTAGGCAGAGTCATCTCAAGAATCATCTCTGTGCCCATCTTCTCGCCTGTCTCATCATCAGCTTCTCCTCTCCACAGGTTACCCACATGAGTACAGTCAGTAGTGTGTCGGTAAATACTAAAATTCAGTTCTCAAAAAAACTGAATTCTAACTTGTAGCAGCTAATTTCAAGATATCAATGCGTAAGATTGTACTGTATCAATATGTGCAAAATTGGCTCTCACAAGGCACCTTGAGCCACCATACCACTGAAATAGTTTTCAAATTTTAGGCTACAACGCATGGGTAGGCCTTATAAACATGTCTGTGGATTATGAACAACATTTTTTTTTAAATGAAAATTAGATTGTTTTATACATAACAATGTTTTGTGAAATTTTGTTTCTATAATATTAAATAACAAGTCATAAATGTAGATGTTCTCATTGTAGCTTTTTAAAGCCTAAAAGTCACCAGTATTTCTCTTTGAAACAAAAACAAGGAAACTGAAAATCTCTTTACTCCACATCTTCCTCAGCTACAGTGCTCTTCTTTATGGCAAAAATTTCTAAAGTATTTATGGTCATTATCTCTCCCACTTCTTTGCTTTATATTTTTCCATTCTCTTCAGTTAGTCACCAATCACCTCCAGTTGCTGCATCTTGGGTCTTGCTATTTTCTTGGCTTTTGTGACATCTCTCTCAACAGGTAGCCATGGTGACACCTTCCTAGTCTCTTTTACTGTTGCCTTTTTCTTTATTGGGCCTTTATCTCTGAAGGGCTCTGTCCTAGGTCTTTTTTATCCCAACTATCCTAGGAGACCTTATACATTCCCATAACTTAGCATTTTTCCTTCATCTATTATGCTAATGGCTTTAGTTTCTTGAATATACTCTCACTTCCAAGAACCTTAAGAACTTTGCATTAGCTGTCTCTTCTACTTGGAATGTTGACAGCACTCATATATATTTATTTCAACTTATTTTGACATTGCAAAAGAAGACTGAGGTAAAATCAGGCAAAATTGTAAAGACATTCAATAACTCTTCACTTTACCAATAACCTATCAGCCTAGTATTTCATGCAACACATTCCAGTTGGCTTCATAGATTGTGTAAGACTGGTTCCTTTCCTCAATTTACAATCCAGGACCAGGGAGATAGCTTAGTAGAATAAGTGCTTGCTTGGCAAGCATAGGGTCCTGAATTCAATTACCCCCCAAAAAACATTTACAATTTTTTTGAATAGATAAAACACATAGTCTAAGGCAGTGTTTATCAAGAGTTAAGCAGCTACTCAAATGGATCTTGAAGAATGAGTCAAACTTAGAAAATGGATAAAGAGGGGTCCTGGGAGATGGCTCAGTAGAATAAGCGCTTCCCTGGCAAGCGTGAGGGTCTGAGTTCAATTTCTGGTCCTGGTTCCACCAAAGAGGAAGTCCATTGTGCTGACACCATGACATGACTTTCTAAACAAGGTTGGATATAAAGGTAAAACAAATAATAACTCTTGATGTCCCTTCTACAAAATAACAGCACAACCAGTCATACAAAGAAGCCCGGGGGCCTTTATTTGTATTTCTGTTTTTACAACTAATGGATCAAACTATCAGCCAAATACGGGTCCCTTATTGCAAAGTTGGGAGTTGAGCATCTAATATGTTCAAAATTGTGCCATATAGTCTAGACTGTTTCCTAAGGCAATATCAAACTTAGAAAACTCCAAGCACACAAGAGAACTGGCGATTAAATAATTCGGCGGCTGCCTGGGTCTTGGGCTGAGGAGGGTCTAGGCATACTGAACCCATTTCCCTCAGACTACGGTGAGCATCGGCGAAGAGGAGCGGCCACTGTCGGGTCGCCTAGGGCGGCGGTGTATGGACTCATCCTAAGCAGACTGGGACGCAAACAATCAAAATCCAGCCGCCGCCGGGTCCGGGCGGGGTCCCCGTCGTCGCTCCCACAACCCAGAGGCCCGGACGTCGGGCGGGCGGGCGGAGGCGCCAGCCGAGGATCCGGCGGCCTTCTCCTTCCAGTCCGCCCCAGGGGGCGTGTGTGCCGCGCTGCGCCCCTCTCCGCTCATCCCACAGGAGGCCGGCCGTGGTTCCCAGAGGCCGTGCAGGGCACTGAGCCTGGCGGCGGGCGGCGGGCGGCGGGCCGCACGCAGCCACGAAGGCGCTCCAAGTCCAGCCACGGCCGCTCACGGGTCCAGGGAGCGCGAAATCGGAAATGGGCGGGGATTGACTTCCGGTACTTCCCGTAGACGCCGGGGACCCGACCCCGAGCCGGACGGCGCCTCTTCGCGGACTGACAGTTCCCGCAGCCTCAGTCCCGGGTGAGTCGGTGACACTGGCCTCGGTGGCGGCAGTGGTCTGGGCCGAGGATAATAGTGATTACCCACTGGGTGATCAGGCAAGAATAAAATTCAATGAGTATTTGTAAACTAGACTGGGTTTAGATCGGGATGTCTGGTGAATGGGGCTTGGGGTTCAGGTGCTCTGCCTGGCGGCGGGGACGCGGTGACTGCCAAGGGGTTCAGGTAAATGCGGGCGTCGGGGGCCTGGTGCTCCCTGGACAGCCCGGCCCTCAGGAGGTTGGAAAGTCTCCAGACTGCTCGTCCTCCCGCTCCCATGCCCCGGCTGCTCTCGCTCGCTCGCTCTTAGCCCTGATGGCCACCGCCGGACGGAGGAGGGGACCAGTTTCTTGCAGGCCTTTCTTGACTCTAAGCGCCTTGTGTAAGGCGATGAGTCACTGGACCGCAGTGCGGAGCGACTTAACGCAAGCCCCGAAGTCCCCGTGACTAAAGCCCAAATGATGAGCGCTTGGGAAACCGAGTGCTGTGACCGCATGATCTGTCTGGCTGCTTGGGGGCGGACTGCTGGATCCCACCGGACTTAAACTGGACCCGTCCGGTCGTAACATAAATTACGAATGTGGCCATGGCAACCCAGGATTCCATTCTTTTTGCTCTTGTTTCTGTTTCCAGAATTTCAACGCGCTGAACGAAAATTTTTGAGGCTTTGATTAACACGTGAGTTAGTGGGATAGATTGGGATTAGTAAACCGAGAGGGTGCATTCCTCCTCCCCCTCCCGCAATGAAGAAAAAATAATAGATCCGGTTAATGCACATTGCTGTGCAGTTTGAGAGGGCTGCCGGAAGTAAAATAAAGGAAGCTCTACTTTCGTTTCTCTTTTATTGCTGCGTAGAGTGAAGTATTCCCAAAGCTATTTAATGTAGTGTTCCGGGAATTGTTATCTTTAAAAATGTGTTTGATGCATTCCCTTCCCCCTTTTAGCAGCAGAGAAAATAGTATTTTATTATTATCCAAAGGATTGGGTTTTCTGTCCCTTGATTTATTTGGAGGAGGAAGGGCAACCCTTTTTATTAATGTAGTCAACACATAGTAATCTCTGTTCTACTATTTTGGCTCCTTAGAACAAACCGAACATACTCATCATGTGAAGACTGTTATTAGACTCATTTTACAGACATGAAATATTAAATGAGTACTTCTGATAGCTGTACAGGACTGTTTGATTAGTATTTGTCATTATTTTATTTATTTATTTTTTGGCGGAACCAGGGATCAAACTCATGCTTGCCAGGGAAGCGCTTATTCCACTGAGCAGTCTCCCCGGCCCATCATTTTATTTTAGCTTTTGTGTGTGAACCTAAGATTCCAGATGTTAAGCATGCATTCACCACTGAGCTATATCCTAGCATTTAGTATTTTTCAATAATAATTCTGTGTTAGAGATCTACAGATGTATTTTTACAGTATGTTCTCTCATAGTCCAAAATTATTTACCATATGAATGAAAACTAGTAAGAACGTGTGTTAGATCTTTGTAATAACATTCTATTATTTGGCAGTGATCAGTAAAATAACATAATTTAAGCATAAAAATTCTGAAGAAAAATAATGTGTGATTTTTCTTTTTATTTTGATTTTACACAGGGGAGTACCTCAGTGTCAAGCTGGATAAGACACAGTTAAAATCTTATTCCTTGAAGAGATTCTAATCAACAAAGTCCATATTAAATTGGAAAAGAATTATGTTGTCTTTAAACAACCTTCAAGATGTCATCCATAACCCGGTAACTGATTTCTATAAAGTCACTCTTCCTCTATGACCAGATTGAGAGTAAATTTAACTGAATAGTGATTATCCACTGGGTGATCAGGCAAGAATAAAATTCAATGAGTATTTGTAACTACCTGCTATTTGCTAGGGACTGTGGTGGATGCTGACTGAAAATAGATGTGGCTCTTGTCTTCTAGAAGAGGAAAAGTCACAATAACTATATGAGGTGATAAGACTAGAATTAAAACAGAAAAAGCAGGGTACATAGAAGGAATGCCAGGTTTTGGCAATGGTAGGGAGGGTGCTGTACCATAAAACATCATTTCAAAAGGAAAATGGATTTCTTACTCCACAAGTTTTTACTTTATTTTTAAAATTAGAGCTGTCTGTGAGAACTTAACATTTCAGCTTTTCTTTCTACATTTCAAATGTTTGAGCTAGAAATTTCCAGCACCAGTGGTGTGCTGGAGCATGAGAAGTAAGGGTCTTGTCCAGCTTGGGCAAGGCCAAGAACCTCTGAATGACTGTAACTGCTGGAAACTTGAATGACTGTCCTGGGCAGTGAGGAATTTTAGTTTTATTTGGTGATAGAATTTGGAAATGTCTGGTTCCACCTAAAGTATTCCGGAGTATACTGTCCACTCCTGCTCTTTGTGAGGAAAGATGCCTTACTTAAGTGTTAGAAAAGGCTGGGAAGATAGTTCAGCGGTCTAAGCGCTTGCCTGGCAAACACAAGGACCCAGGTTCCATCCCCAGTACTGAGTGCAGTGCCTGCCTGGTGCCACACTGGCCCACCACTGAGCCAGCCACTGAAATCCGGTGTGGTGGCGCACACCTGTAATCCCAGTGCTGGGGAGTCTCACTAGGAGTTTGAGCTGCATATTAAGATCCTGTACAAATAAGATCCTGTACCAAATAAATAAATAAATGATTTTAAAAAATTAAATGTTAGAAAAAAAATTATAGACTTCATGAAAGCCCTGCATGTGGTGCTTCCTGTGATGTCTGGGGTCAGCACTCTTGGCTTCAGAGTTGGAACAAAAATAAGTAGACTTCCTTAACGAGGGAGAATGCGGAGAAGCATTGCTGCAGAGACCAGGAAATGCTGCCATCTCCCCATGGGTGGCGCTGTGAGATGTGGCAGTAGCTTCCCTTCCCACAGCTTTTTCCTTCATAATCAGTTCTCACGAAGGGTACAAAAGAGTAGAGGTAGGAAAATAGTCCTGGATGGCAAAAATAACATTTGTTTTTGTATTTTTGGGGAAGGGTCTACAGGGTGTTCAGGGTCTCACTGTTAGATCAGACTCGTAGTGATTGGCCTATTTACAGCCTCCCAAGAGCTGGGATTACAGCGCTATCACGCCCAGTCTCAATTGCAGTCTCAGCATGCCCTGGAGGCGGAGCTGGCATAGCAGGCCTGGGCAGCAGGCTCTTTATTCCTCTAAGCTATTTGGCTTCCCTCTTTAAATTTCTCTGTTGTTAAATGTGTATAGTATTTAGGTTTGTTTGTAGTTTTTTTTTTTGTTGTTGTTACTGTGTTCAGTAGCGGGTGCTCCTGTTTTCAGCCTCCCAAGTGATGCGATTACAGGTGCATGCCACCATGCTCAGTCTCATTCGCTGTCTCTGTGAGTCCTGGTGGCAGGGCCAGCAGGGCACACCAGTATCAAACCTCCAGCCCCCGCGTTTGCCTAACCAGGCGCTTTAGGCCGCTGAGCTGTCTGGCCGACCCAAAAGTTATTTTTTAAATTATGGTTTTAGTTTGTTGGCTACCATTTCAAACAGTAAGTGCTGATCGCATGTCTACTATACTATATGTTAGGTATTATGAAGGTACAACTGTAAACTTTTATTTTTATTTTACTATTTTTAAGTTTTTGGTCCATACTTGTGACAAACCGTCCACATTAACTTTTTTTGGAAAGCTATTACATAACTATTTTTTTATTCAGCATGTTTATTTGGCCCAATTCCATTGATAGAATCTAAGACTTAAAAAATCAAGGGCATTTTTTTCCCTTTGCATTCAGATTTTGTTTTGTTTTTTGTTTTTGAGACAGAATCTCACTATATACGTCAGGTTGGCCTTGGGCTCACTATGTGGTCTACACTGGCCTCAGTGATCTACTGCCTCAGCCTCCTGAGTGTTGGGAGTACTGGCATCCCAGCTTTTGCATTCAAATTGAGTAAATTATTTGGAAGACAGTTAAATCCAGACTAGAGAAGCTGTCAGGGAAATCTGCTCTTTGGCAGCTCATTGTCTTCCTATGCATTTTACTATTACTATTCCCTATAGCATTCTTTTTTTTTTTTTTTTTTTTAAATAGCATTCTTAAAAGGTGATTAAATGTTAGCTGGCGAAGAAGTTACTTAGAGATTAGGTGGATGGGTTGTTTCTCTAGTTTAATAAACTGCTTGTTAACATTTCTCCCTCCTAGTACTGAACGGAGATACAGGGCTCTGGCTTGACAGGTTCTTCGCTCTCCTTACCTCTGTGCTGAACTCTGTAAGGCCACAACCACCTTTGGTAACTCACCAGCAGAGAATTGTGCTCATGGCTATGATTTATTGCAGTGAGAGGTCATAGAGCAGAACTGCTAAGGGCAAAGGCACATGGGTCCAGGCAATAAATACATGGGGCAGTATTTTAGGGTCTTAAATCCCCTAGTAGTAAGTGTGACTCACATGTGAAATGCTGTTTGGGATGCTTTAGACACTCTTTGTGCATGGGGCAGGGCTTTTTACTGCAGGCTGGTCACATATGCACCCTCTCCCTCATACATACCACAGTGCCAGATCCCCAGAGAAGATCAGCTGTTTAGCATTACCATATTGTGTGCATCAATGATCAGTACAGCATCTGCTTAGGTGGGTACCTTCTAAAATGTCACATTTGAGTACTAGCTCAGTTACTTGTTTGCTGGGCCAAAATAGCCAACGTTTTAAAGGAGGAAAGGTTTATTTCAGTTCACAGTCTGTAGAGGTTTCAGGCATAGTCAGCTAGTTCCAAGGCAGGGTGGCATAGCACAGGGAGAAGGCAGAGGAGAAACAGACCAAAGCAAGGCAAGCAGGAAGCAGCAGCAGCAAGTCCGCATTCTTTCTGCCTCCTTGTATTCCATCCAGGCTAAAGTCTACTGGTTGCTGCTACCCATAACCAGGGTGGGGTTCTCACTACCTAAATTCAGAGCATCACTAAGCCAGTCCCTGGGTTAATACAGTTATCACACCTTTAATTCACATCACATACTCTAGATCCAGCCACCTCTGAAAAAGCCCCACCTGTGAGCACCTGAGGCTTTGTGGGGACATCCAGATATAAGCCATAACAGGCACCATTCAGGGACCAGGCTTGTAAGGAAGCCTTTCTTTTCTTTTTAAATGTATTTAGTTCAGGGTCTACAAGGTACAGGGTCTCACTACAGAGCTCAGACTCAGAGTGATTTGTAAGGAGGCCTTTTAAAGGAAACAGTCAAACCCTTCATGGTAACTGCTTTATGAACTCCTCCTAATGTTAGAAACTCATGGAGGCCCTGCCTTCTGGCTCTCCTCTCTCTCAGCTCTTTCCTTTTTTCCTTGCTAATGGGAACTGAACCCAAGACCTTTGCACTGAGCTGCATCTTCAGCCCTATTTTTAATTTTTTTCCCAGCCTGGTTTCAAACTCCAGATCTTCTCTCAGCCCCCCAGAGCACTGGGTTTACAAGCATGTGCCACCATGTCCAGCTTCTGAATTTATGTACCTTAGTATCTATATAAATCATTTCTATTCAACCTTGTGAATGTGAGTTCTGAGCGTTTACCCACTATGTGGTCCTGCATCTGTAATTCCTTTCAGTGGATGTCCTATGAAACCTTCTTGTTAAGAGGGATTAGAAGTAAAGTCGACACCTTTTTCCTGAACTGTTTCCTTCCCAGCTTTATCAACTTGGTGGATCTTGGAGGCTTTGAAATAACTCTTATATCTGCCAGCAACCTGTTTTGTGTCATTAGTGCCTCCCACCAGAATTACTGCAACAGACTCCCAGCTCCCTGCAGCGGTGTGTTGAACTCCACTGTCATTTCTTATTCTAGAAATGGATGCTGGACCTGCCCTTCTTTGATGCTGCAGGCTCTCTTCCTGGAAGGTCTTGTTTCCAGCTTCTCTGCCTTTGTAGATTGCCACCAATGCCCTCTTTTTCAATCACATTGTACCCAAGGCATGTCATACCTGCTTCTTCCACCATCTTTGGCTACTCAGTTGAGATTCTTTATCACATTTTCCTGAAGCATTTACTTTAGTCTTACTGCCCCATTATTTGCATGTTGAATTGCTCAAGGTTAGTAGTTGCAAGAAAGAGAAGCCAACTCTTAAGCAGAAAGGGAATTTTTTTTTTTTCTGTTCAACTTTATCTTTTAGTAAATATAAAACATGCATCGAGAGATATACAGAATCAAGAATAATTGTAAACTGAGTATCAATGGAACCAGTAATTTTACTGAACTAAATACGAAAAACCCATCTTCAATGTGAGAAGCCTCCGGAGAGACCATGCTGATCATGTTCCTCTTGCATACAGAAATATCAACCAGTAGACTTTGCAAAGTGCCTGATTTTATGTTTTGCCCAATTTTTGATATAATTTTTGGAATTCTATAGAAAAGGGAATTTGTTAATGAAACCGAGTAGTTCTTAGACTCTAGAGGACTGAAGAGCCATGCTTGGGGACTACATAGTCACTCCCCCCACCTCCCATCATACCAAAAGACTGCTCCCATGAAGAGAGCTGTAGTCACCAATGGAGAGATGTGGATGGCAGTTTGCTACTGGTAATAGTGCCAGTGCCACTGCTGTTCTGGGCCTGGCGCAGCAGTTAACCTCTTGCTAAGTGAATTCTGCATCCCTGTGGCTTCTTACTAACACTAGTTCAACTTAAAGTCCGAGCTTCAAGTTCTGATGGGCAGGGCTGTCACCACCTTTGCTGTCATGAGAGGCATTTTCCAGAAATGGAGTCTGATTTTTGACAACCAACAGAATATCACATTTCTATCCCTTCTCCCACACTAATTGTGGGGAGAGGCTTGCTACTCAACAAGTCTCTTCCTCCCCCCCACTATTGGATTATAGTAAGTCCTTCTGTTTGGCATTTTGTGCTTCATGTGGGTATCTTCCAAACCCATACTTTTCTTGAGAGTTCCTTTTATTTTTTTTTGGCAGAACCAGTGAGTAAATCCTTGATTTACAAACATTTGGGTCTTAAACTTTTGCAGAATGAGCAGACCTCGAATTATGAGCATTTGTAGATGCAAACAAATCACAGAAGTAGCTCTGTATCTGGATACCGCCACAGTTGTGCTGTGGTGTGTTTTCCTCACAGTGATTGTCTACAGTAGTGTAGTGCTCAGTTAGAGCTAAGAATGTCCAGTGGTGGTCTGGAGGGGATGCTTGGAAACACAAAGCAATATATATTGTGTATTTGTGTCAAAAGTGCAGGACTCCATTTGTTGGACTTACAAATGAATCTAACATAGGAACATTCTCCTGGAATAGAACTTGTTCATAAGTTGGGGACTTAGTGTATTAAATGCCTTATTTCACAAAGCCTATAGCCAAATAAAAACTACTGCTAATCTTGTATCTTTTCTCAAAGAACTCAGCAGATTAAAGATGCTATAGTTCCTTAGGCCTGTTGTTCCTTGTTGCAGTTTGAAAGTAAAAATGCCTTGGAAAATTCTAGAACCTGAGCAATTTATGTGTGGCTTTTAAAAATGTAGTCTTTCTTAATTGCTTAGTAATTTCATTTATGTAAATGTACTTATTAACATTTTTTTCTTCTTTAGAGAATCCCCTATGTTGGCACCATTTCTGAGCAGTTGGAACCTGGATCCTTGATTGTCATCCGTGGCCATGTTCCTAGTGATGCCGAGAGGTAATCACTGTGTCAGATGAAAGAAAACAAATGAACTGTGATTGTAGAGTAATAATGAAAGTAATGTGAAACCATTTTGATATTCTGAGTCCTGATATTCACTCACCAAGGTGCTGTGAAAGTGAGAATAAATGACTGAGATTATTGGGGCTTTCTGTCATTGTGAAAGTTTGAGCTGAGTGTTAAAGAATGAGCTATGAGGAAGGCAGCCTCAGAGTCTAACATCTCTGCACCTCTTTACTCTTGTCAGTTGGCTTTCTTCTTGTTCAGTGTCAGTTAAGAGTGGGTCCAGCTCTGTGTGGCTGACACCTAGCTATCTGTGGGTTAACTAAGGTGTGGAAATGTCTAAAGAATCCAGCTTTTGTGGTCAACTCTATCTGGTCCCTAAAGAAGCTGGCTCCTGGCTCTCATGCCCCTCTCCCTGCAGGAGGCCTTTCTCTGGCCTTAGCAGCTAGAACTACAACCACCATCCATGTTTTGAGTAGCTGGGCAGTGTTTGTGGCCATGGGATGGTGTTGCTTGGACACAGGGCAAATGCTTTCTCTGAGGCACTTCACTTCTGTTTTGGCTAAGCTGGGACCACACTGAGAGGTTTGGCTTCCAGGAAGTGGAGAGCGGGAAATTTTTTGTTTTGGACCTGTGTGGATCCAGATTTATGAGGAAGAAAGATGAGCCCAGTAGCTATTTAGGCCATGCAGGAAAAGTGACAGGAAGTCATTTGTCCCTTAGCCTGAAGGCTGGTTCTGGCTGAGCTTTTCCTCCATTTGCCTTCTGAGGCTTACATGGTCCTGGCTCTGTCCCCTACAGATTCCAGGTGGACCTGCAGTGCGGCAGTAGTGTGAAGCCCCGGGCCGATGTGGCCTTTCACTTCAACCCCCGCTTCAAAAGGGGCAACTGCATTGTCTGCAACACTCTGACAAATGAAAGGTGGGGATGGGAAGAGATCACCTATGACATGCCCTTCCAAAAAGAAAAATCTTTTGAAATTGTGATCATGGTGCTGAAGGACAAATTCCAGGTGGGTTGTGGAAAAGAACAGGGTCTCATTAGGGGCTAGTACACAGGAGGTTCTTCCCATGCTGAGTGTACCCTCAGTACTTACATCTGAGACATAACCCTACTGTCATCTTCCTAAAAGACCAGGCAGAACCTCAGTGTGAGCCAGGCTCTGCTGCCCTCTTTCCTATTGTAGCCCTAGTGTGACTACATCTTCAGATTGTTTTGCCTGTGGAGAGATGATCCAGGTCAACATTTTAATCAGATCCAGATTAGGAAACGCAAAGTGCAGGAGCCCTGCTAGGATAGTGGCTGCTTTCAGCCAGTTTGGTCAGCTGTACATAGATTCCTGTCAGGGTGGTATAGAATTAAAGCCAAAGAAATATTTAACTTTGGATATATTCATCTGTTAACAGTATTTTTGGGGCCCTGTCTTATGTCTCTCCAGGTGGCTGTGAATGGAAAACATACTCTCCTCTATGCCCACAGGATTAAGCTAGAGAAAATAGACACACTGGGCATTTATGACCATGTGAATGTTCACTCAGTTGGCTTTAGGTTCAGCTCGGTGAGTGCTCTTCCAAACATACCTGGTCTTTTTTGACTTACATTGTCTGATAGAATGTCAGAAGACTTTAGTTAACAGGTTCTCTTGAGCTAAAAATAGTGTAACTATCAACTTCATTTGAGTACTAATTTCGTGGAAGTGTCACTTTCACTCCTCATTGTTAGGGCTTTCCTATCTGTGACTAGCTGGGCAGGGTGTATTCATTTGACAGGAGTGTGCAGTGGAGTAGTTCTGTATGACGGTTTCCGAGAAGTGGGTTGTCTGATCAGAGTATTTGCATTTTCCATTCTGTTGGCCACTCCTCACTTGCCCCCAAAAGCTATCATTTGACATACTCAGCAGCTGCAGCCATCTGCTCACCTGTTCTCTAATGCTTGGCAGTTTGGAGGGGCCTGTGTGTTTTTGGATATTTGAGCAAATTTTCACATTTAATGTCTTTTTTGTTTTTGACACTTTAAACAGATTTTTTTTTTTTTTTTTTTTTTTTTTTTTTTTTTTTTTTTTTTTTTTTTTTTTTTTTTGGTTAGAAAACAATGTCCTGATACTAATCAGTATTATCTTTTCTCCAGGATCTACAAAATACTCAAGCATCTGCTCTAGGACTGACAAATATGAATAGAGAAAATGTAAGCATTAAATCCTTTAATAAACCTCTGATTTAAATAAAATAGCCTTTTTAAGTTGCCATTAGATGAGAGGAAGAATTAATTTTTAAACGTTTTATTTTCACATGAGGCCAAGGGGACAGCAGTCACATAGAGGCAGACACATACTTCTTATGGTCCCAGGCACTCTCAGTTATCACCGATGCTGAACCTGTCAGTTTATATGACCATCAGCAACCATTCTCATGTACAAAGCACTCCTCATTTCTAGCTGTAGAATGCTCTAGCAGAAGGCATTGGTAAATACTGCACATCAGTCAACACACTGTACATAAACTTGTATAAATATCTGCATCTTTGCTGTTCTTAGTGGACAAAGTAAGGGCTTAATCCTCTCAGCATACCTGCAGATAGAATATAATCTCAACATTTGGGGAAGGCAGGAAGAATAAGATGTGTTTGAAGTTCATGTGCATTCCTAGGAAAAATGGTTGTTGGATGGTGAAGGATAAAGGACTCATGTGTGGGACTGCTGGACTCTTTCCAGCCCATGGAGCTCTTTATGGCTATACAGCACCATCAGGGAGCAGCACTTGTCTTGTGTGTCACACCTGGGGCCTGGCCAGGCTCAGCTCAGTTCAGTGGACCCCTGAAGTTCATGGGGGTTATGTTCCTAGAATACCTGCAAATTGTAAAAATCCATGAATTTCAGATATGGCCAGAAAAATGCCTATTTTCATAGTTTAAACCCTAAGTATGCTATGTCTTATACAATTATATAATTTAACTTATTAAAATACTGTATAAATAAATTCTTAGGGAGTACAGGACATTTTGGTAGCATCTTAGGGATCTTTGGGCTTTTAAGAGTAAAACTGAGAATACTCGAGATAGCTAAATTGGTATGGTGCAACCTGTTACCATGCAGGAATGCTAGTGCATCTATCAGACATGGGCTCCAGGGAAGCAGCCAGTCAGCAGCAAGAGAACTGAATAATGCTCTTGGACATGCTACTTGCAGACCTCCCACCAAAAAAAGAATTGTGGAGAATCTTGAGTTTTCTACTAAATTGCTAGAGTTTCCACAAACAATTATTAGTTAGGTTCTAACTGAAAATTGTGAATGACTAAGGCTGTAAACTCTGAACTTCAACTAAACAGGGGACTTGACATAACCAACTAGTTCAGATCATCATACCCTGGGTGCATGGTACTGGCTAGAAAACCAGGTGTGGTGGTGCCTACCTGTAATCCTAGCACTGGTGAAGCTGAGACAGGAGGATTACTATGAATCTGAACTGCATATTGAGATCCTACATCAAAAAAAAAAAAAAAAAAAAAAAAAGTTTATTAGAAGAATGTGAATCTTTCTTGTAAATGTTTTTAATTTTATTTTAATTTTATCCTTAGATACAAAAGTCTGGCATTTCACAGTTTGTAAGTATTTTTGTCTGATTATTCTAGCTGGAGCATTTTCTAAAACTGCCTATAAAATGAAGTTTAACCTTGGAAGGCAGCTTAATGCTTTCCATGCCTTATTGTAGAACTGTTTCCCTGCAGCCTAGTAATAGAGGAGACATTTTAAAAATCATGCCACAATCTGCGTACACCAAGAGCAGAGATTCGACTGTCAATCACAGTATGACTTGCACCAAAATACTACCCATCAGCTGTTTGTCAAAGGTTTGAAGAGCCCAACTCTATAAAAATTATAATTGGCTATTATGTTACATGTAACTCCTCTCCCATTAGAAGCCCAAAGTGGCCACTCATTTGTGTGCTGTCATGGGACAGACAATGGGTAAACCCAGCTCTTAACTTTGAGCCACAGGCGAGCATTTCCTCATCGCCAGCAGCCCCTTCAGGCAGGATATGGAACACTGCCACTGACCCCAAACATTGGCAGCTTTGCCAGAGTGTCACCCAAACAGATGGCCTCAGGTCCCACTCCCATGTCTACTATCACCGAGTACATGATGTGAGCCTGGAGCAGTGCTGATGCAGAGCCCCAGGTGGGACCAGGGCAGATCTAGTCTGTCCTCTTGGGTTCACATTTTCTCAGCAAACTCTGCTATTTTTTGGATAGTTTTCCCATGAGCTCCCTTCCTCCAGTTTGCTGGTTTTGATGGTAGCTTCTTTTCAGACCCTGCCCTTCGAAGCAAGGTTGAATTCCCCCATGGGCCCTGGACGGACTGTTGTCATTAAAGGAGAAGTGAATATGAAGGCCAAAAGGTGAGTGCTGCTGTGCTCTGCCTGTCATTGTCTTGTACCTCATGACAGCTTTAGGGGATGTGAGGAGGGCCAGGGCCCTGTGCCAGGTAAAAAATGTTAAATGACAGACAATGAGGGGTCCCTGGCTCCCAGACACAGTGTCACTTGGCTTACTAACACTAAGCCTTCAGTTTCTCCCAATCAGCTCTCAGCTTCAACACTGTTTTTTAAAATTTCATTTTGCAAATAACATGTCAGTGGAATGCAAGTTGAAAAAATCTCTTTCCTCTGTATACCAAGCCCCTGTGCACACGTTTCATGTTGTAATTACAGTTCAAGCCTCGTTAGAATTGTAGAATTTGCCACTACTGTCTTCTGTTTGGTTAATTGGGTCTTATTTTTCCTGTCTTTCAAAAGCTTTAATATTGATCTAGTAGCAGGAAAATCAAAGGATATTGCTCTACATTTGAACCCACGCCTGAATATTAAAGCATTTGTAAGAAATTCTTTTCTTAATGATGCCTGGGGAGAAGAAGAGAGAAATATTACCTTCTTCCCATTCAGTCCTGGAATGTACTTTGAGGTAAGATTACTATTTTTCAAAAATGAAACAAGGTTTCACTAAGTTGCCCAGGCTCAGTTCACACTTGTGATCCCCTTGCTATAGCCTCCCAGCATGCTGATGTTGCAGATGTGCTCCCTCCACATCAAATTCATGTTTTTATCAGTTTGAATATCAGGTGCTTGCAAGGGTTTCCTGTGCTGCTCCCTCCTAGACTGGGGCCTTTGATGTCCTGTGCCTTCTGCCTGTTTCCATCTGAAACAGTGTTTACCTGATATTTTGCTATTTCCCACTTGGTTCCAGTTGATTTGTTTCTGCATTTGTCAAGAACTCTCTAGGGATGTCCTTGACTTTTCCCCTGCATCTGTCTGGAACCAATGTGGTTTTCCTTCTGAGCTATGTAACATGAGATTGTTTTCTTGAGATGTTCATCACCTGAGATCCCTTCTATCTAGTAGAAAAGGGGATTTCCACTACTCCTGGGAGATACTGTCCTATTTCTCTGTGTAGCCTTAGAGCATACACTGGTCAGCTGTTACCTCCACTGTTTCCCCTGGTGGCCATTTGTATGACTACTGTCAGGAGGGGGTTAGCTGCTTTGCATAGTTTACACCCCAGTCTGGCATCTGGGCAGGTGAGCAGCCATGCTATGCTGCTCTCTGCTAGCTTCTGAAGCCTTCAGGGGACCAAAGAGCACTGGGTAGAATCAGTGGCTAGGCTGGCACTGAGAGTGTGGTGTTGGGATCACAGGGTTACAGTAAGGCAGTGTAGCCCTGAATGAAAGGATATACAGTATACCTTCACAGTGTCCGAGTTCAGAGTTCACGGCATCATTTGTGGATTTTTTCTTAGAACTTAACTAATTGTTCACAGAAACCCCCGCAATTTCATGGAAATTGCAGATATCCTCCATATTTGTTTTTTTGGCAGGATGGTAAGAAGTAGCCAATCCAAGAGCATTGTCTCTCCTTGCTGTCTGCTGCCTGTAACCCACTTCAGCTGAACAACATGCAGCTATCTTGAATGTTCTTGGTTTTGTTGTTCTTAAAGCCCTAAGATGCTGCCAAAATGCTTTATATACCCTCAAAGGCTTCTGGCAATGAACCTAAGCATGAGGAAGTTAAAAAACACTCCACAAGAAGGTCAACACCTGGGTTTGCTCTGGGAACTAAAGTTATGCTGCAGTAGTGTAATAGTCACTTTTCTGATCATATCTAACATTCATAATTTTTCACAATTTATAGCTACTCTAGGAACATAGCCCCCCAGAATTTCAGAGGTCCATTGTACTTTTAGATGGAGTGCTTTAGGACTCACAACTGTGATGAGTCTGGCAGAATTCAAATTGCTCCGTAGATACACGGGCTCATCTTCAAACAGCTTTTAACAGGCTGAGGCCACATGTGCTAGTCAAGGACAAAAGCAGGATCACCTAGCAGATGTGCAATCCCGAGAATCCCAAGCTTCTCAGATTCCCTATTATTTACGATCCTAGAGTTTGAGGTAGCAAAATCAAGATCCCAGCCTGTTGGTTCCTAAGTTACTAGTTGAAATCTGTTTCTCAGTGAATGAAGGTCAGGATGTCAGCAGTTTTTGCTGTCCCCTAATTCTCAAACATCATGAAGTGGGCAGGTTCCTGTTTTGTCAGGAGTGGGGTCAAGAGGGGGTATGCCAGGGAAAAGAAAGCTCAGCAGGCCTGGGGTGGGGTGGGGGTTCCATGCTTGTAATTCTCTCAGTGCATCCAGGCAGAAGGTGCCACCCTAGTATTTAGTTGATTCAGGTCTTGAAATCACAGAGGGGAAGTGGGCTGCAGTATTAGGGAGAGCTCTGGCAGAACTCACACCAAGTAGTTTTCCTTTTGGTCTCTTAAATGTACAACAAACAAAAACTGTACACTAAGGGAAACCACAATGGCATGTTTCCTTTCCTTTCAGATGATAATTTATTGTGATACTAGAGATTTTAAGGTTGCCATCAATGGAGCACACAGCCTGGAGTACAAGCACAGATTTCGGGACCTGGGCAGCATTGACATGGTGGCCGTCAATGGCGATATCCATTTACTGGAAGTCAGGAGCTGGTAACCATCAAGTGTGCTACACATCCCAAATACAGAATGGCCATGTAATCCCAGCTATGTCAAAATGCACCTCACTATTACTGCCTTATTTAAATTGCACTTGTGTAGCATTAAGTCCAGCTGTTGTCCCTCCCAGTGGCCTCAGTGGGAAATCCCAGGCAACAGTCACTTGCAGCCAGTGAGATGCCTGCTTTCTCCCCCCATGACCTTTTGACCACACTCAATAATTTAGTAAGTGCCTACCGTAACAAAGCCTCAAGCATGTATTTTCTGTCAGTGCTGGAAGCAGACATGCACACTTGGTGGTGCAGAGCCAGTGTCTGTCTTCTCAGGCTGCACTGTCATGCGCTGTCTGTATTGGATACACTAGTTTAAGGGTTACACAGCTGTTCTGTCACTTAAAATACTAAATTTCTCAAAGACACCACTTCTTCCCCAGTGAGTGTTCTATCATGTCCCAGTCAAGAGGACTGATGCAGACTTTCATCTGCTAGTGAATCTGTAGTTAATAAACATGTAGCTTCTCTTGTTGTAAGCTCTACCAAATAATTATCATGTATATGACATTTCAACACAGCAGAAAAGTTAAAAGCCAAAAACAAAACAATGAGCCAACCAAAAACAACCTCATGGTGTTGTCTCCATGTTGAGCTATTGATTTCTGATTCCCAGATCCGAGGTGTCGGCCTATGTGCAGACTCTGAGTTTGAAGGAGAGGCCAGGTAATTCAGTCTGTTATTAGATTTGTGGGCAATGAAGTAATGCCAAACGAGAAGTAGTGAACAGTTTGCTATGAGAAAGCAAAATCTACTGATGAGAGGCCAATGAAAGAAGGCAGAGGCAGTATAAAAACGTTTGCGTGCAAACCAGCACTCACCTCTGCTCTTCTAAAGATTAGTCCAGCAGTAGCAGTGAGATCAAAACACTGTTCTACTTTAAGTGATTAAAATCAAACCTGTATCAGCAAGTTAAACCGTTGCATTTCTGTAATGTTTCTATTATTTGAAGCAAGTTGGCAGAAGTTCCATGCAGAATCTTTACAGGTCAGATCTTGTTACAGATTTCAAAGGTTCAGGCCTGTGGAAAATAAGCTAAATTGGTCAGATCATTTTATCACATTAACAGTCATAACAGGTTTGGTTAGTTATTATTTGTATCCATATATTAAAAGCATACCAATATCAATCTTGATTTTTAACAAAGTACTCTGGAAACAGCTAGCCCTCCTTTCATGTTAATATTGCAAGACTCAAGAGGACATGGGTGAGTGTGTTTGTGGGTAAATGGGGGGATAGTAACTGTAGGAAGAAGTTCAAGAGTTCCCCAGGGTTATTTCTTCATAAAGAACAGCAGAATACACAATTGAGACACTGCAGACCAAAAGGCACATGGGAAAAAGCCTCTTCATACTATTCCCTTAAATGTTTAAAAATTTCTTTTCATTTTTGTTTTACATGGAACTATTAGACCATTTTTTTGCTAGAAAAGATATAAATCCTAAGATTCTTTTTTAAAAAAGGCTATTAGTTTACTAATGAACTTTATCAGTATACTTCTTAAATGGAACTATTTATAGCAAGCTTTATCTCAAAATTTACCTTTTGCTTTGTATAATTCTGCACTAAATTTCTGTATTAAATGAGATCAAATGTGACTCAATGTGAACATTCTGTGGTGCCTTAGAGACTTTCTTATTGATGGGACAAAATACCAAACATCCACAAATTAAAAGCAGAGGTCAGTTTTGGCAGTTTCAGTCCATAGTGGCTGAAAGGCATCCAGCGGAAAGCTGCTCACCACAGGGCCACCAGGAGCAGAACAAGGGAGGAGGCTTCCAGGCCAACCCCAGTAAGCTACAACGTGGATCCATCACCAGTGAGTACAATCACGTGCCAGACCTAGGAGGCTTTTGGGGAGAGCCCAAAAGATCTAAACCGTTAACAGCTGGGGTAGTTCCTCATTAACATAGTACCCAACACCCTAAAACAAAACAAAAAAAAATTGAACTCTCAACAGAGTTTGGCCCTCCAGAGCAAGTTTCAAAAGTAGCACTGGAGAGGTTCTCCAGCTGTTGAATGGTCTTTTGGTACTGGTGTTCCACTTCATATTCATCTAAAAAGATGAAGGCAAATTTGTTTATTTGAGCCCTCAATTTATAGCTTCAGTAGACTATAAACTTGAAAACCTTTTAAAAAATGTATTAATACTTTCTTATACAAGGACCTCTGGGTAAAAGATCAGTGGAAATGTGACTATTTTCATTTACTGGGATCAATGATTATTTCTGGGCTTTTTTCTGTAGGTGATCAACAAGGTGGATGTGGGTCACCTTCCTCTTCCCTCCTTAAAAGATTAAGGGATAAAGGAGATAGTCATAGCTGGAGTAAAAATGCATTCCAGGACTTTTCCCTTTATGAACACACACATAAACTGAGGCTGAAGGGTCAGCCTATCCAACATGAAAAGTACAAACCAAACAGCCTTAGTCAGAAGATTTGGGTTGACATTGAATGGCTGCTATCTCCTTGAGGTGGACAGTGAGCCTCCAACCTAGTCACACATGAAACCCTATGTACATGAAATAGGTTCACATCTCCATGTATGGTCAGCTTTGGCTGCTCCAGTTATTCATGTCTGGCCCACTGGTAACATTTGGAAAAAGGTAAGGACAAATGCTTCGCAAACAGCTGTCTGTACAAAGACAACCAATTTTTGTTTATTCTTTAGCAACTCTGTACAAATGGCAGGAAGGTCTTACGGGGATCTCATATAAAGCAATCATTAAATATCTGTAGGTAGTAGGCCCAGCAGGTGTGAAGGCACCAAAAGTAACATGGCACCAAACACCCTAAACCAAAAATGTAAAAAAATAATAATAAATTTGAACTCTCAAAAGAGTTTGGCCTTCCAAAGGAATTTTCAAAAGTAGCTCTGGAGAGGTTCCCCCAGTGTGACCTCCAGCTGTTGAATGGTCTTTTGGCACTCGTGTTCCACTTCTTCACATTCATCTAAAAAAAAAAAAAAAAAATCAAAAATTAAAACTTGGGTTATCAATCATCTTGCCTCCGTTCCCTCAGGTCTGGTTCAGTGTCCCATGCCCTCTGGTACCCACACAGTCAGGGAACCAGGGGAGAACACATGCCTCTCTTTCCTCTGCTTTTGGCCTTCTTCACAGTGTGGCCTTGGCAGAGACCAGGTAGACCCTTGGCAGAGGTGGACATATCCAAACCCCAAATTCAGGGTGCTGCTCCTTTACAAGCACATATGCCCTTAACCACAGTCAGACCCCAATGGAAGCCACTTTCTGCCTAGGACACTGTTAATGTCTTGGTCTCTTGCTTAGGGACAAGAGCAGTGAGATGCAGGCCCCAGTGCAGCACAAACCTGGTGGTTAACACCAGCTATCTAGTTGTACCTGTCACATTCACTAGCTTTGCTATTGTCATCAAACCATTTACACTTTCTAAGCCTCTAGTTCTTCCTTTGCACAATAGGAACAATGATGTTCATCCCAATGGGAAGTTGCAATGAGACCATTTGTCCAATTATCTAACACAGCACTATGGACACCCAACTGTGTCCTTCATGACACTTTTTTTTTTGTCAGAATCTGGGATTGAATTCAGGCCCCGGCACTTGCCAGGGAAGTGCTTATTTCACTGAGCCAACTCCTTGGCCCCCTTTATGACACCAGACACTGATAAAATAACCCCACATCTAGGTTACATATTGTGATACATAAATGCATGAGATTAACAAAAAACAATATTGTAGTCTGAGATAAAACACCACAGGAATACAGTGATAAACATACTATAAAAAAAACAGAGGACAGTGAGGTCGTGTCCCAACCTGCTCATACTTTTAAGTCCAGGCGGTGGCAGGACTAGACCTGCTGACAATACACTACATCCACAGTTGTCACCCAGATACACATCCAGACAAATTGTACTGTAACTATTTTTTAACGCTAGGAGATTACCTTCCATCAGTTCTGCCAGGAAAGGGATGGATTCTGGGAGAAGGACAATATAATTCTCCTTTAGTTTTTCAGCCAGTGCCAGCACAGTAATCAAGGCTGCAAACCGCACCTACCAGGGACAAACGTAAAGAATAAAAAAGTCTTAAAGATCTGATTCGACAAGCTCTTTTAAGGTTAATGTTATTTCACAGGCATTTATCTTACTAAATTAGAACACTTGCTTATTTAAACATCTGGGGTCTGTCTGGAATGTGGGTAACCCTATAAATCTGGTTTCAAACTGTTGCTGCATAGTAGCTCTTCAGGATGGATGTCTTTTTATGACAGAGTCCTAAAAAAAAAAAAACCAAAAATGCCACATGCAAACTCAAATGTGCCACTATATTTAACTGTGCTGCAGCTGGTATGGTGGGGCTGCAGGAGACAATGGTAAAATAGGGATGAAGAATCGTGGCCACCTCTGGAAGGATTGCCCACACATAACCCCGAGCACAGTCAGCACTGCAGTCCTGTGGGAACCAGGCCCGCACATGGGGTAAGTGCAACATCAGCAATGAATAAAACACTCACTGTGTTACATTATCCTGTTTTTGGAATTAAAAAACAACAAAAACCCCCAAACACATACACAAACCATGGTTTGGGCATTCATCATGTGACTTTTTATGATAAGAAATGGAGATATATTGTTAGCAAAGTCACTTTGAAACAAAACAGTAGTTTACTACCTGTAAATATACTGTGCAAATGAAATACTAAATTTGATCCTGCAATGAACCCTATGACTCAAGATTTGAAGGTTTAGCAGTCAACTTCACTGTTTTTCCTGATTAATAAATAAAGGTTAGAAATTCAAACTAGGCTCTTTGCAAGGGTAACTGGAAGCATTATGCACCAAGGCAGCAGCTGCAGTAATTATAGTTTCAACTTCAATTCCACGATGTTTCCCTTGGCAAAAAATGCATTAGGTTGTTCTCCAGTTCGAAGAATTCAACAAATGGTAGCAAGGCAGAGCCACCAGAAATGAACACCTGATTTCCATGACAAATATGTTAATGCTACATTAGTTGGGGGAGCCACAAACTGTATTGCTGCATGGACTTATACAGCAACACAACACAAATTGGAATTGAATGGAACTGTGGGCAGTCACCTCCAAAGAATGGAGAGATCAGGCATCATGCCAGTTGATATGATTCATCTAAATTATTTCTAAATGAAATCATAATTAACGCCAAGTAAAAGTGCTGTGTATCCATTAAAATATGGCCTATTGAAGAAATAAAATGCAACTGAAATCTTCAAAAAACAATTCAAACTAACAAATTCTATCAGTAAGTTTGTTATAGTCCTTGAGATTCTAACATGGTGATTAGTTGAGAACGGGAATTCATTGCTAAAACCATTTGAAAATACAGATGTGGAAAAAAAGGGGGGGGCTGGGGAGAAGGCTCAGTGGAATAAGAACTTCCCTGGCAAAAGCAAGGGCCTGAATTCAATCCCTGGTTCCGCCAAAAAAAAAAAAAAAAAAAAAAGAATAAAATAAAAATAAATAAATTAATTAAAATACAGATGCGAAATTTCAACCTCCACTCAAACTACCTATGTCATTGTATTTCTGCAGCTACCACTTAACAAAATCAGAAGCCTATTGTGTACAAAGGCGATAATCTGCTACATTGCTTTACTTTATGGAGGGTTCTGCAGACAAAGAAATTTAAGAAGCACAATGACATTTAAATGACACTTTAAAAACACCAGGAATTATTTCAAGTTATTGCTATTCAAAATCTGAAAGTATTTAGAAAGTTACCTCAGTATTTGTACCTTTCACACCACTGGGATGAAGAGGTATTAGTTATAAAGTCTATAAGTAAAAGTAAAAATTCTTAGGCTGAATTTCACCCAACACAGAAGACCAGACCTGTAGTACTAGAGAACAGGTGGCAAAGACATTTCCTTCTATTGCACCCAGAACCTGTGCCCACAACCACATGTAGGTCGTTTAGGTGGCTGGGGACAATGCAGTTTCCTACCTTAGGTGAGGAGTCTCTGGTCTTCAGCAGAATCTGGTAGTTCAATGGTTTCCACAGAGAGTCATCTGCCATGGCCACTGCGAACTGTGCGATGCAGGGTATCAGATGCTGCGTTACCCGCTGCTGGAACTCCTCTTCTCCTCCAAGCCTATTTTCCAGCTGGGAGGAGGGAGACAAAGACTGTGAGTGACAGCTCTCTTTTTTTCTGTCTGAACATATGCCTGGCTCAGGTATATTACCATCCTGCACAATATGAGCAGGTTTAGACCCTTGGTCCTACTCTCATAAAATACTATTTCCTCACTGCAAATGTCTACTCAGTTTTGAGGCTCTTAGCACTTCAGAACCAGGGAAGACTTTTCTCCAGGGGCAGCCATGCCTTGAGACAGGCCTGATGGGGACCAGTTATTAAAATACAGGTAGTATTTACTTCCAAAATTAATAAACCAACCACGGTACCTTTTATCAGTTCTTTTGAAAAGTTCAAAAGAAAGTCTCTCAGTTAAGTCAGAGCCATGAAAAATCAATTTTCAAGTAAAAATATATAAAAGGACACCCCCCTACCAGAAAAAACAAAACCTCAGAAGAATAACAACAAAAAAAATCTTTTTAAAAAAAGACTCACAGCTGTCCTTCAGCAAACACAAATCTGCCTCAGCTGAGTGGTTAGAGGCGGTATCCCTGCCAGTTACCTGATCCACCAGGGGCATCATGAGGGCTTCAGCTCGCTCTTTACTCAGAAAGTGCTGCGTATCAAAGAGGAAAATCTTGTGCAAACAGTTCAAAATAAACTGTAACAGCAAACAGCATTTCTCAGGGTCTTGTTCAGAGTCAAAAAATGCTTCATCTAGAGGTACAGAAGAGTTAAAAAAAGCTTCAGAATTTAATCTCCAATTTTAAAATCTAAATCACTATTAAAATCAGAAGAGTTTCAGAAATGATCTAGATTTAAATTTTTTTTTGAAAAGACATGATCTAGAAATCATATCAGGATAAAAGCAGAATCCAATCAAAATGCATGGCATCCCAGAAAAGATTTCTCCTTCTGGAGTTATCAAGATTCTAAAGCTTGGTCTTGTAAGTTAAACTTTCAAGTGTTGATGAGACCACTTAATAGCATTAGAAAGTAGACCAATCTTAATTTTACTATTAGTTTTAGTGCTAGGATTGAACCCAGGGCCTCAGAAATGCTAGGCAAGTGCTCTACCACTGAGCTGTATCTCCAGAAACAATTTTTTTTTCAGTTTTAATGAGTTATTTTGAGTAACTTAATACTACTCACTTATTAGCCATTTGATTAATATTTTCCCATTCTGCTAAAATGAATACTTGAGTAACAACATTAAAGCAAAAATTTATTTCTCAAGAATCTTTAACAAATACCTAGCATCAGGATGCATCTAGCACTAATAGTGTCCCCATGTAAGGTAGGCAGCAGAGCAGGGGAGTTACTAACCTGTTTTAGAGATGTTCACCTGGTTCAAGGTGTCAGCAAAAGGCTTTACCAAGTGGCCAGCAAAAAGAGTGAACAGCCCCTTCAGTTTCTCTGCAATGCGGTCAGCCAGGTTGTAAAATGTCAACAGTCTATCCTTCGGAGCACCTTCTGTTTTGGCCCAATCAAAAAGCTGAAACCATAATAGAACATGAGTATCTTCCACTCATCTTGTCACATCTGATCACACATGATGCAGATGAAGAGGTCTCACCTTGAAGAACAGTGGTCTGAATGTGACCTCGGACAATTTCACAACCATGGCCACCAGGCAGTCAATAATACAACTTTCTGTCTTCCCAACTTCCTTCAGGTCGTCCTACAAACAAGAGAGCTGATTTAGTAGGCACAAATCATTTAGCAAGTACCACAATTGCACAACCAGATTTTTCTCTGGCTCTTACCTAAATGGACAACAAACCGAGGGCTTTGGGGTGAGAATCAACTTACCTCTGAGTGCTGTGCCCGGAAGTCCAGGGTCTCTAGGAAGAAGGTGGTCAGCTGAGACTGATGGGAGATGAGTTCCTCCTTCTTCATCACCCCGATGTGTTCTTGCAAGATGCTCATAAATGGGCTCATGTGATTCTACCAAGAATACAATGAGATGTGCCATTTTTATTATTCTTAAGAGTTCAGCAGGGGCCAGGGAGATGGCTCAGTAGAAATAAGCACTTTCCTGGCAAGCACAAGAGCCTGAGTTCAATCCCCAGTTCCACCAAAAAATAAAAGTTTATCAATGTTCTTTCATAGGAATTAAACTAGTGCATGCTTCTCTTCCACAAGTTCCTCTCCCTTTTCCAAAGTCCAGTATGTGATGATCTTACCTTCCAGTTCCTCTTGATCTGCTTATAAGTCTTGCCAATGGCTGGCAGCAGGACTCGGGGTGAGAGCTTGGAAGGCAGTGTCTTTTTAAGGGATGTGAGACGGATGTTAGCCTGTGAGGCAGAGCCCAATTCACTGGTGATTTTCTCCAAATGAATCACCTAGAGGAGAATAAAAAACAGAACTCATCTCTGTTTCTGTGTTGACAAGCACACTCAGAAAGGCTCAGGGATGACATTGAGTCAATTCAGAGCCTGAACTGGGAAATGCTAAGCACATTCAGCTCCACAAAGAATCCTCATATGCCTAGCCCTTAGTGTCTGTGGTCAGGCTGGGGAGATGGCTCAGTGGAATAAGTGCTTCCCTGGCAAGCACAGAGCCTGAGTTCAATCCCTGGTTCTGCCCCCACACCACTGAATTTAGTGTCTGTGGTCAAGATGGGGCAGCCAGGAATGGAGGAAAACACATGGAGCACCCTGACTGACAATTTCCTTGGAGGATGGAAATCTAGGGACAAGAGCCAGGATCTTCCTTGCCAAAAAAAAAAAAACACCCGAGAAAGTTTCTCACAGCCAACACCCCCCTTTTAAAAGTACCCAGGGCCTCAATAATGTAGGCACAAATTCTACCATTAGGCTATATACCTACCCCCAGAAGGCCACTTTTCAGCTCTTGTGGAAGAGTATATCAATTGGTTAAATCATGTGCACCATGGAAGTAAATTCCTAACTTCATAAACTGCAAATGATCCATACAACATAATAATAGAGAAAATGTGGGTTCATCTTTTTTTATGAGACAGGGTCTCACTATGCAGTCCACCTTTTTTTTGAGACAGGGTCTCTCATATATGCAGTCTCACTGGCCTCGAGTTCACTTTGTAGCCCAGCTGGAGAGATGGTCCAGTAGAATAAGCGCTTGCCTGGCAAGCGCAAGGACCTGAGTTCAATCTCCAGTTCCACAAAAAAAAAAAAAAAAACCCTAACTTTCACCTTATTCCAAAGAAATCAGCCTTTTCCAAAAACTGTCTTCCAACCACACTGACTTTATGTTTGGGTGCTGGGGAGATAGCTCAGTAGAATAAGTGCTTGCCTGGTAAGCACAAGGTCCTGAGTTCAATACTGGTGCCACCGAAAAAAAAAAAAAAAAAAAACACAAACTTTGTAGCCCAGGCTGGTCTCAAATTTGCAATGGTTCTTCTGCCTTAGCCTCCCCAGTGCTGAGATTACAGGCCTGCATACCCAGCTGGGCTCAACTCTCATGGGTGCTTTCAATCAGGAATTCTACCTGCTCACTGTGGACAGGCAGCAACTGCCCTGTACTTTAGGAACTGTTATGTAAATTGCATTCAGAATATAGGAAACCTTCCACATCAGAAACAAGCAGGCATGATTACATGATTATAGGTGGCTCTTCCCTAAAGATCTTGCAAAGGAAAATAAACAGCAATAAATACAGAGAACAGCCCCACTGAGATGGGGGAGTCTCTATTTGTTGTATGGATCATTTGCAATTTATGAAGGTAGGAACTTACTTCCATGGAGCACATGATTTAACCAATTGATATACACTTCCACTAGAGCTGAAGGTCAGTTCATGATGAAGCAGAAGGGACAGTGGAAGAGAAAAATGAGGCAAACATCTAGCAATAACAAACACATCTTTTCAGAAATAATCTGTTAAATAGAAAACACATAAGTGATATCATAATGAAAACTGGTAGCCCTTCACTTTTCCCTGCTACCCTGTGTAGCACAAAGGGTCACCCCTAGCTTACCTGTAACAGAATCTCTTCCAGGTAGGGGCTGATGAAGTGTGGCAGGGTCTCAACAACCTTTTGTAGGGCAGCTAGGGCACTGAGTATGGAGACCTCACTGTGGACCAGCTCACTGGTGCTCTTCACAGCTGTCAGTAATGATGGCATGAGGCTGGGGAGGAAGAGTGAGTGCTTCATAATAATTCAAACAAATGGCAACTGGAGCAGGGAACCAAATGAATAAGTCCAAGCCAACCATGCGTATTAAATCATCATACACCCATAGCAACATGTTTTATGTGTACAACCGAGAGCAAGAAATCTGGTATAACCAATAGTACTGATGCAATAGGAACTATTAGTAAATTACTAGACATGAGCTACTTCTTGATGGACTATAAACAAAGCCTGGCTAGCCTGTCCTGCAGAAATCCCAGGGGGTGGCAGGCACCATGTCTGGCTCTGCATCTCTCTGATAGCAGAGCCTTCACAGGTTACATAATTGGTCACATTTATGTGTAGAGCTAGTTCCAGATGGAGGCAAAGATGGGATCATGTGTAACAACTTCCCAAGGTGGCACTACTTTCTGACGATAGTCAAGAGAGAAGAGAAGTAGGGGATATGTAGCCACACAAAGCATTGTCTCCAAAGGAGAATGGCAAAGTTGTGTTTGCCAATCTGAAGCGAAGAACAATTCTTTAACAAATCTACTTTTAGATAATTTCCATTCAGTGGCCTAAAAAAGTCATTAAGGCATGATTTTCCAATCTGCCTAGGAATTTGGGCTTTTGACTGCACATCTCCAGCAGCATACCTGGGAAGCTGGGGGATGGCTAGTGCCTCCAGGGTAGAGGCCACCTCTGCTATGCACAGCAGTGCACTACCCAGGACATTCTTCTCTTCCTTTCCTTCTGGAGCAATCAACTGGACTGCAGTGTTCAGCACTGGCACAAAAGACTCTGGGTTTTGTGTGCCGAAGTTCTTGCACAGAAGCTTTAGGGTATACAAAGCTGTCTGTCTGTTTATTGCTTGTTCTTCTTCTCCCTCCATTTTCTTATGGTGCACAATGGCCAACAGGACTGGAATCAGTTTTAGAAAACGGTAAACCTGTAGAACAGCCAAAATCCCCAAATCAATAAAGCTGTACAACCTGCCAGTCCATTTTGCTGTCTTCCCAGCCTGAGACTAATGGAGACCGAGGGCTCCCAAGCCACATGACTACTCGAAAGCAGATGTTTCCCCATTTTCTCTACTGCTAACCTATGATTAATTAATTAATTTTATTTATTTATTTTTTGGCGGAACCGGGGATTAAACTCATGCTTAGTCTACTGAGCCATCTCCCCGGCTCCCCAACCTTTGATTTATATGAAGCATCTTAGCAAAAAAGGATGACTAAAATTATGCTAATGCTAAGTAATGAATGGTCAATAACAAGCTAAAAGCAGGTAGGTATTCCATTAGAAAAGCTCTTATGACACACTGATGTGTCTATCAGAATGTCACAGTTTCAAAACATACACATAATACTTAAGATGATATAACTATTTTAAATGGTATCACTGGGCCGGGCGTGGTGGCGCATGCCTGTAATCCCAGCACTCGGGAGGCTGAGACAGGAGGATTGTTGTGAGTTCGAGACCAGCCTGAGCTACATAGTGAGACCCTGTCTCAAAAAGACAAAAAAAAAAAAAAAAAAAAAAATGGTACCACTGGAGGATCTTCAGTGAGCTAACGAAGCTCTTAATAAAGCACAGGAAGGGCCAGGGTCTGCAACACGACTCACAGTTTTCCTCTTCCAGGATGTGCTCTGCTGTAGCTTGTTATTCAGAAGATCCAGGGCTTTCCGGCGTACAGATGGTAGGGGGTTGGTTACAAGCCCTTTAACCACAGAAATGAATGTTTCTGTGGGCAGCAAGGCATTGACCTGTACAGAAGTTTACATATAACACAAAAAGGGAAAAACAAGAAAAACTGCAATTAAGATAGACTTGAATGCACTGCAACCTCTAGGTGCCAGGTATTTCAGATATTTCAACTCTCGTATTCTTACAGTAACTTTTGAGATACAGTAACTTTTGCTTACCACAATTAACTAAAAAAAAACAATGCTAAGAATAAACTGCTGAAGGTCACATAGCTAGATCTAGCTGTATTTAAAATGTGATCCTGATTTCGAAGCCAGTATATGCAATAGATTTGTTTTTTTTACATTTATATGGAGTAAAATGTTGTATATTGCATAACTGAATACTAAAATCATTAGATTTAAGCTGGGCAAGGTAGCACATACTTGTAATCCCAGCACTATTAGAGGCTGAGGCCAGAAGATTGTAAATTTGAGCTCAGATGGACAACTCATCAAGATTCTTTCCCAAAACAAAACAAACACCCCATCAGATAGATAAGGTTGATTGATTTTGGCGGAACCAGGGATTGAACTCAGGCCCTTGCGCTTGCCAGGGAAGCGCTTAATCCACTGAGCCATCTCCCCAGCCCCAGTACAACTTTAAAATAATTTCTCAATGCTTTAAAACTTGTGATAAAAGACAATAAGGGGAGGAATGAAAACGTACCTTATCTAACATGTCATAAGCTTTGCTAAGGAGTGCTCGCCAGAACTTCCCAGTGAGTTTGTCTGCATTTTTTTCCATGGATTGTGC
Source organism: Ctenomys sociabilis (assembly GCA_004027165.1). NCBI lineage: Eukaryota > Metazoa > Chordata > Mammalia > Rodentia > Ctenomyidae > Ctenomys > Ctenomys sociabilis. Next base: position 93,611 of record PVKA01001292.1, read on the forward strand.
TACAGCATTGATGTAACCAAGAACGGACTCTAGCAACCTAAAACAAAAGAGCTGCACTCAGCAAAGAGCAGTGAAAGCCTTTAAGGAAATTGCATCTTGTGCAGAATGTGAGAAATTCACTAATTTCATACTCTATTATCTAAAAGATTATGTGCAGGAAAGACTATTACAGAGAAATACCATTAAGAAGTAAACAGAGGCCTCTGGAAGGACATCCTTCCTCATTCCAACTCTGGAACCTTGTGACTATATTTGGTTTTTATCCTTTAGTGTTAAGAAAAGTAAACTAAAATATCAGAGGAATGAGGTGTAATGTACATGATTTAATTTCAAACGGTTCAGAAATAAAAATGTATGCAGTCAGAATGACAAAAGGGTAAACTGGCTAGTTTATGACAGTTGTGTTTTCTATCCTTCTAGTCTTTCTGTAAGTTTGAAATTATCCTCCCCACCCACAAAAAGTAAACATACCTCTGCTCAAGGCCATTCAAAATTTGAGGACCACCACTTTCAACCACCTAAATTATAAAGAAGGTTTGATTAGGATAGTATGGACTCTGCTAGTGAAGTCATGTGAAATAGATTCTGAGAAACTCAGGCTATTCACACAAACCTCTCAGTTTAACTGCTTTCTGGCATTAGGATGTAATTGAGTTCAGATCATTCTCACTAGGCTATAGTAACTGTACTCCCTTAATTTACCTTAATTGTATCCTATTTGCAGTATCTAAATTTAGGGAAATACAGCAAACAAAAACCCCTCATTTCCCTACTTCCTAAGTATGAAACGTTGACCTTCATAGATCCAACAAAATTGGTTGAGATGTTAAACGTGATGGACACAGCTGTATTCTCCTACCTATAGCTTCCTGGCCCATCTTCCCACTACCCCAGGACATCAAACACAACCATCCTCCTGGATCTGTTGTGAAGCGTTTCCACACAGCACACATTCCACAAGGTATTTTTGTGGTAACATTAGATTTCTGAGACCCGTCCCTGGATGGAGACTTCTATTGCTTTATTTCATTCATTTCAACTGTATACGGTACTTCTCTGTGGATACAACTTACTTATTCCTGTGCCTCTGTTGCTAGGCTTTAACTTCATGTACTGTTAAGTAACTCAGATTTTTTTCAGGTTTTGGAACATCTGCATATTTGTAATGTCTTGGGAATGGGACCCAAGTGTACACATGAAATTCCCTTATGTCTTATACAAACCATATACACACTGCCTGAAAGTGATTTTATAAAATATTTTTAACATGCCTGTGTTTTAGCTGTGATTTACTACATGAGATCAGGAGTGGTATTTTTCTGTTTTGTGTGTGTGCAGGGTCTCACAACACACCTTCAACTCATAGTGATCCTCCTGTTTTCTGCCTCCCCAATGCTGGGATTACAAGTGTGCGCCACCATACCCAGTCTCAACCTCCATCTCAGCACACCCAAGGGCAGAGCCTGCACAGCACACAAGGGATCAAACCCCGGTCTTTGTGCTGCCTAAGCAGGCACTTTAATCTGTTGAGCTATCTGGTTGCCCCTTGGACCAAAAACCAAAGATTTTTCTCAGAACCGGGGATTAAACTCAGGCCCTTGCGCTTGCCAGGGAAGTGCTTATTCCACTGAGCATCTCCCCGGCCCCAAAAACCAAAGTTTTGAAGAAAATTCTTTATCCTCTGATCATATTCTCCTTTTCTTCTAAAAGTTGTTAAGTGTTGCTTCTTTATACTAAAGGTTATTTATTTAGTACAGTGTCTCACTACATAGATCGGACTCGTAACAATCCTCCTGTTTACAGCCCACCAAGCACTGAGATTATAGGTGTGCACTACCATGCCCAGTCTCAATCACATCCCGGGGATGGGGGTAGGGCTGGCACAGCATGCTGGGGACTTAACCATGGTCCCTGCATCTGCCTAAGCAGGTACTTTAATCCACTGAGCTATATGGCCAGGCCATACACTAAAGGTTTTACCTAAAATTGTTGTAGATGGTATAAGACTATATATAAACTGAACCTTGACATCCAAACAGAAAGGTGTACCAATCTTTCATGCAGAGCTCACTGTATCTAGGCAAAGCCACAGTACACTGGTAGTACCCAGAAGTCGTTTCCTACTTGCCTACCATTACTGCCCACTATCCTGCACATTGGTACCAGTCTGGACATTTAAAACTGTGAATTCATGTTGCCTCTTCCTGGAAACATGGAATGTATCCTTTAGTGTCTTGGCTTCTCTCTTTCAAAGCTGTTTGCCTGGGGTTCATCAGATAGCTATTCTTTACCCATGTTCACTTATTACTACACACAATTTATACACAGCACTGAGAGTGTGACCAGTCTTGAGCTGCCATGAGCAATACACTCTGAAGTTGTATCCCTTTACCATGTTTTATGAACTCATTATGCCAGGGAGGCAGGTAAAAGATGGACATTGTAAGGCTAGCATCTTGAGACTGTTAGGAGCTGAGCCTTTAGACTAGCACCCCTCCAGCCCCCAAAGGGGACTAATTTAAACAGGGTTTGGGAATACGCTGATGAGAGTCTCATAACAGGCCATTTAAAGACTATCATCCTAGGGAAGTAAGGGGGGGTGGGTAGCTCAGTAAAAGAACACTTGCTTGGCATTCTTAAAGATGGTTTTTGGCATACATGTTCATTTATATACCTATTGAAAATGAAATTACTGAACTGTAGGGTGAGTATATACCTCTTGAAAACATAACCTCTTGGTGAGTATATACCTCTTAAAAATGAAACTGCTGAATTGTAGGGCTTAACTATTCAACCCTGGTAGCTCATGCCACAGTTTTTCACACTTTTCTTAGTCATGCCTTTTCAGAAGGTATCTGCCAAGCTGTAAGTTTAAAACACAGTTCTTTCCACAAAAGCAAAATAATTTTATCTTCAGTATATTTAAAAAAACATCACCTTTTTGAGAAAATTATTAGAAGCCAGGAGCTGGGCCATGAAGGACACTGACAAAAATTTGAAGTGTCGAAGTTGCTTGCTTGTGTGAGAGTCCACGTTAAAGATCTGCAGCATATCTTCTTCTGATTCCCCCTTCTTTGATATGGCCTTTGGGAGAATTTCTGCAAAACAGCAAAGAACAGGTGATCATACTCATCTTTTATCTGCCTCCCTGGTAAGGGATACAACTTCAGACATAAATGTGTGTTATGACACCCAGCCTTTCCTCTTCTAAAGCAGCGAGAAATGAAAACATATTGGCCGAGTCAATAACCGGCTGACCAGAGAAGGTAAGTCATAAGAAGCAGACCCTAAAACAGGCAACTGAGAAAATTGAGTAAGAGAAGAAGGTATTCCAGAAGGAATATTGCACTGCTGGACCTGGATGGAGTTTCTGGACCCTCAGGGGAACTCATTTCATAGTCCATCATACTTCACAGCCTTTAGGGTCTGGAGGGGTGCTAGTCTAAAGGCTCAGCTCCTAACAGTCTCAAGATGCTAGCCTTACAATGTCCAACTGTACAGGTAGAATTCCTTAACTAATTTAAACAGGGTCTGGGAATACGCTGATGAGAGGCCCATAACAGGCCACTTAAAGACTATCATCCTAGGGAAGTAAAGGGGGGGGGGGTAACTCAGTAAAAGAGCATTTGCTTGGCATGCACTGGCCCTGAGTTTTGTCCATAACATCACATAAAAACACTTAACAATAAAACACTGCTAGAGAAGGACTCAGTGTGAAGACCCTCCCTTAACCCAAATAGAGCCACACAGAATTCTCAGGAAACTTCCTGATCTGCCCCTGCTAAACCTGAGCTGACTGTATGACAAAGCCAATAGCCAGTCACATGGATTTGGGGAGCTATCTCTCTAATGTATCTTGTACCAAGCCTTCTTTAAGTTAGCTTTGCTGATGCTGCGATGAGTGGAATTACTTTCAAGACTCTGATATTATTATTAAAACTTTAATATTTACTTACCATTGCTATAAATATCTTCACAAATATTTTAATGGGAGGCTGAGAAACAGCTACAAAAGGTCCAACTGCCTTACTGCCACTGAATGTAATTAATCTTAAGACACAGGTGATTTTCTACGCCCAACATATGAGTGCAACATATAGACAAACACACTGTGTGAGAAGGGGCAGGGGTACCACTACTGCCACTGACTGCTTACTGCAGGACTTAGGAAGTACTGTACAATAATATACTCACAGGAACCCTTCTGAAGGTGTGTGATGGCTCTAAGGATAATCTGCATTTCCTCCTCCTACTTTTTGGCTCTCAGATTTAATGATAAACAACAGTGAAGTTATATTTACCTTCTTTATCCTCAGGCATCTTTACTAAATACTGGAGGATACTCATTAGGCTTTGTATCTGATGCTGGACACTAAATTCACAACAGACTGAAATCCAAAATTCGGTGTCTGCCTCTAAAATAGCATCCTGTATGGAGACAATGAATAAACTAACAAAATTAGGCCTAAAAAATGGGCATTCATAAGTACTAATGGGGAAGAACATTCAAAAACTATTCCTTAGCATAAGTCACTATGTCTTTCCTTATGGTTCCCACCAAGTGAGTAAAGTGGTGGGACACAGATTCTGCAGAACTGTTGGTGAGAAACACGAGGGTAGAACCCAGGACAGTTTGCCTTGTGACTTCCCAAGAAACTTCATCCTGCTTCGGAGTGGATCTAGATCTACTTCAGGAACCCACATCTAAGATGTCACTTACAAGCAGCCCTACACCCATGAGTTTTGCTCTTTATCTACCCAAATCTAGCCCATCTAAGGAATTTCTAGGTCTGTGTCCCTGATGTGGACACTCCCTACTTGCTGAAAACATGCCTTCAAGGCCTGTGAAGAGTTTCACCAAGTTCCAGCTCTGTTAGGCTTAAAACAGAACTGCCTAACCTGGCACCAGGTATGTTTCTTAGGTAAGTCAAACTGCCCTCGGAAGTAGTTCTGGTATCACAGGATATTCTACATGCCACAGATGCTGAAAGCAAGGTGTGTGTGTGTGTGTGTGTTTTCCTGTTTAGTTTTGCTTTATAGAGATCAAACGCAGGGTCTCACTAAGTTGCCCAGGCTTCCTTTAACCTTGTGATCTTTCTGCCTCAGTCTCCTGAGCAGTGGGGATTTTATGTGTGTAGCATCATGTCCAGCTCTTGAAAGCAATTTTAAAGAGTAACAAAACCATTTTCTGAAAATGATTTTGGGCAAGTACTGTTATGTAACACACATCAGGCATCACCAATTCCATGTTAAATGGACAGGACCACAAAATCTGTGAAATGCCACCATTTTCCTTCTTACCACCCTGTTCAATGTACCTTTTCTCCATAGGCAGCCACCAGCACTGTTTTAGTGACATACTGTTCAAAGAGCAAAACAAGAAGAACCCAGAGGAACTTTTCTGCGCCTAGTGTATGCACAAGCTGAACAAGGATGGGCAGGCGCCTGTGCTCGGGAACGTGTGGCAGTGCATCCACGAACACACCAATGATCTTCACTGCAAGCTCTTCCACATTTCTTGTGACTTCTACAGAGTCTCCTTTATCAGACTGTAGAACAGCAAAGGGACATGTGTAGGTGAAAAAGTAACTCTCCTAAAACACATGCTTGACGTAGGCAAAATAAAGCTTTCAGAAGTGTCCCTAGGTATTGAAAGAACTGAAATAATCAAATCCCTATCAGGAAATAGCCAATGAGTACCTATCATATCCTAGGCACTGTGGTTCTGAGAGGAAAACAGCCTACTGTGCCCCACAGGAGATTTAGAAACCCCGTGGAACAAGATACAACTGTGAAAAGTCATAACAGAAGGCAGTGATTGGCGAATCTTAAACACGTGGCAGTAAAAGCAAGCCTGCTTGGGCCTCCTGACAGTGCTGGGCAGGTATCAGACCATGTGCTCCTTGGGAAGAATGTAGGTATTCTAGGCCAGCAGAGCACAAAAAGGCCAGCAACTTTCTGCTGCTTTCAGAATAACATTCAAACCATTTTACTCTGGTACTGGTGATCAGAGTAGGGTTGGTGAATGAAGGAATGATAAAAAACAACAACAACAACAAAACACTTGGGTAACTAACCCAGTGCCCTCTACCTCAACCTTTCTTAATCTATTTTCAAGCCGGGCGTGGTGGCGCAGGCCTGTAATCCCAGCACTCGGGAGGCTGAGGCAGGAGGATTGTTGTGAGTTTGAGACCAGCCTGAGCTACAAAGTAAGCTTAAGGCCAGCCTGAACTGCATAGTGAGACCCTGTCTCAAAAAGAAAAAAAAAAAAAAAAAAAAATCTATTTTCATCTTCAACTCTATATCACATTCTTCAAATACAGAGCACATGCCAGGCTCTATTTCACTATCCAAATCCTATCCTCCTTTGGTATTAGTTCTTACAAAACTGGCCACTCGGGCTGAGGAGTAGCTCAGTGGCACAAGTGCTTGCCTAGCAAGTGCAAGGTCCTGAGTTTGATCCCTAGCACTGAAAAAACAAAAAACAAAAATAAAATAAAATAAAATAAAACAAAACAAAACAAAATAAAATTGGCCATAAGGACTTTTCCCTATCTTGAAATGTAGCAATTATCTATGCCTTTGGCACACGAATTAACGCAGTTACATGTATTCTTAGGCAAATGTCTATATTCACCTACTTGTGGGAAACAGAAAACACAACCTGTCGTCAAGATTGATACACTCCTCCATGGAGCGGCTAAGACATGAGAACAGATACCAAACCATTTTAGTAGGGCTAGGCAGATTACTCCAATAGACAAACAACCTCTTTCATCTTCAAAGCTATTTTTTTACTTCCTGATTGTTCCTCACTGGCAAAGTCAACAGCTCACTCCACCAAGTACGTGGCTCTTAGAGCACACTTGTATTTTCTGGTTTGCATGCCAACAAACTGGCCATGGAGGCTCTAACAGCTTCCTCCCCATTATCCTTGTTAATCGAAGAAACTATACATTAAGCCAACATAGTGTTCTGAAATAGACATGTAACAGAAATTCTCTCCTTCAGCATGTTAAGAACATTCATGGCTAATCAGAGCACACAGCAGATCCACATTTAATAGGCTTGCTTGTATTCCTGAAGAGGCAATACTCTGAAGATTGCTTTATAGTTTTATCCTTCTAAAACTAAGGAGGCACAAGTTACTTAAACACTTTAGAAAGTCTTTGATGCCACACACAGGCAAAATGTTAACAACTAAAAACTAATAGTGATGATGTAGTATTCAGACACCTTACCTGCATAAGTGCTGGAATAACCATTTTCACTGTCTTGCTAATAACTTGAAAACTGTAAGTATCATCTAGGCGCATGACATTGGCACCCATAAATGTAAAAATAGACATGATGTTGTGTAGAACTTTATCCTGAAAGAAAACATAACCAACATTTTTTATTTCAAATATATTAAGTACTGGGGCCAGGAACATAGCTCAACAGATAAGCGCCTTCCTGGCAAGCACAAGGTCCTGAGTTCAATCCCTGGAACTGCAAAACAGAAACAAAAACAAAAAACACTCAAATATTAAATATTAACAATTCACCATAAAGATACAAATAATTTGTTTGAAAAATGGGTATGAGCAGGGCTGCAGATTAGCACTCATGTGGCCCTGAATTAAATCCTTTGTAGCAAATAAAAATTTTAAAAACTTTAGTATGGGTAAAAGATTTTTAAAATTTCTCCAAAGAAAATATGCAAATGGTCAAAGAATAAAAACATAAGCACATGAATCAATGTTCGTTATATCATTACACAATTAAAAAAAATCAAAATTAGTAAATACCACTTCACATCTACTAGGATGGCTATTATATACAAGATAAATAATAATCGTGTTAAGAACATGTAGAAATCAGAATCTTAGGCACTGCTGGTGAGAATCAAATGGGGTAGTCACTTTGGAAAGGAGTCTGACAGTTCCTCAGAAAAATTAAACAGAACTACTATGTAACCCAGAAATTCCAAGACACATGAAAGCATATCCACATAAACATGCATAAACATTCATAGTAACTCCTTTGAGAGCTAGACTTCCTCCAAGGAGAAAAAAATTCCACACATATAAATCTTGCATTATTTCAGTAAATTAAGTCTCCTAAAAGCTTAGAGCATCTAATTTAAATCTCTGACATGAAAATATAGTTTCTTCAAAAATTCTAAAATAATGTCTATAAGGGCATCATGTCTTCAAATGAAGTAAATTATAATCTTGTCATCAGTTGAAGACTGTCTAGAGGATTAGTTGATGACTGATGGGCTATTAATTCTTTCCATATAAACACTGCTACTAGCTTACTAGACCATTACTGTAGCTAGGTACAGTGCTCAGAGGTCACCACAAATTAGGCACCTGAATCCCTACTACAATCCTGTGGAGAAGTTTACTGTATTTTCACTTTATAAACCAGGGAATAGAAGTTTACCAGTATTAAACAGGTCACAGTATCCCAGCTATAAGAGGCAAGGCTGAGAGTCCCAGCAGTGTTGAGAGATTCTCAAACCTAATGTATTTATTTTTAATTATTTTTCTCCCAGTGCTGGGGATTGATCCCAAAGAAGTGAAAGAATTCTTGGCCAAAACAATTTAAATCAACATACACCAATACATTTCAATGGAAGAAAAGAAATGTTACAAGCCTAACAGCCATTAGTACTCACCGGGAATATTCCAGCAACTGTACCCAAAAGTAAAAGGGCATGGTGATGGGTTTGAGGCATCTCTGAAAGGCGGATGCACTGAACAATCAATTCCACATTGAACTTCTCCTCATCTAAAACATCTACAGGGGCAAGAAGTTTTTAAAACATCTGAGTGGTTGATACATTCATACTCAAAGCTGGTAATATTTCTACTCTTTCCTCCCATCCAGCACATACCTTTAGGTATTCTGCCACCATCTGGAGAAAGTTTTTGGCAAATATTGAGCAGACAACTAAGAATTAATTGCTTGGTGTATTCCATGTTCCCCTGCTCTGGTAGCAAAGGTTCTAAACATCTTCAGAACACCAGAAGAGAAATGATGGGAAATAAAAGTTGTACAATTTTTACATTAATGGCCACCACCCCAAACTCATATTAAATAATTCATAACATACTATCATTAAATATACAACCTAAAAATAAGGGATAGGATTTTTACCTTTAATATTTCTCTCAGATAGGTGTTTATGTCAAATTACATTCCCCCTCTACTACTCTTCTTTAACCTACTTACAATGTGAGGACAACTTCAGAATTACTTTGTTGGTCAAATGCAGCACACCCAATTCAGTGATATACTCCCCGTAGCTATCTAATCATTTATATCTAAAAAATACAGCAAATATTACACTGTATCTTTATATATAAGGAAAAAATGGTAGCCTCTATAGTACTGAAAATGCACAAGGAAATCAAGCAAGAAGGACCTAAAATTGTTCTCTCAACTACAGTATTTAACTTTATTGCATAATAAAAGAAAGTTTAGGGCATCCTGAAAAGAATCTTTTATGGGCAAGGATTAGAATCCTATTCTCTCACAGATCAAGGCCCAGTGTCATTACCTTGACAGCAAGTTAAAAAGAGTTGGTATCAGTAGCTGAGGGTTTTTGAGCTTCTTCTTGTGCTGTAACAATTCTAGGATGAGGGTTACTCTCTGCCAATAAGAACTTCCAAATTCCTGAACAGATTCTAGATCTTGTGATTTTCTGAAAAACACAGAAGACAAAAAGTTAAAAATAAATATTATAATTGCTAAGTAAAAACTACTGTATCGGAGAATACCAAATTTGACAGGTATCAAAAAAAAAAAAAAAAAATCACAATGTAGGTGGGGGAATAGCTCAGTGGCATAAGCACTTGTCTGGAAAGCATAAGGTCCTGAGTTTAATCCCCAGTACCAAACAAACAAACAAACAAACATCACAATGCTTTACAACATTTGAGAATGCTCTCCCTGCATTCACAGCTCTTACTTCTGCTGCATTTTTTGTCTTCTTGTTTGCTGAACTGTGCCCAAGGATTTGGCTTTATCTGGTGGTTCTAGTTCTATTCTGACTTGTTCAGCATTAACAGAAATCTGAAATACGGGAAGAAAAAGTGGTTGATTAGGGTAATGATTAAAAGAGATGAAAGCATTTATGTCTATTTTGATGTCTTTATACCATTCTACAGCCCAGTCCAATCCCCAAATGAAAACACCACCAACAATAATGAATTCTTTAGGGCATTTTCCATATACTAACAGCTGTATAATGATCCCCACTACACTGATATCTTGGTAGTCTACTCATCCCAGTACATACTTGTCCTTATCATATGGCATATATTTATTGTCACAAAATAAAAGTTTCATTTAATATAGTGAATTTCAGTAACTGAAATAATTTTTATATTGCAATGTACAATTTCCTTAAGTACAAAACCAAGGTAATCTTTTTAGCTGATATGACATGTGTACAAGTATTTCATATGCTCTCTAGTCAGATGTCTGCTGAGATGAAAAGATGGGAGAAATATGGGTTAAAATTCTTTTTTTGATAACCCTTTAAATGTTCTAAGATGCTCCTTTTTTGGATTAAATCTTAACAGGGACTGAGTACTATGCAGATTGCAAAACGTGTTAAGTGTTATCTTTGTGATTCTAATTTTTCTCCAAGCTTCTTTAAAAATATTAAGACTAAAATCAGACATTATTCCATAAGAAGGATCCTCCACTGGGCAGGAAAAATAGCTTCCTGGATCTCCATCTGTCTTGCCATGCCACAAATATCTGATACTATCACCATCTGAAGACTAAGATTACAATAAAAATCTGAAGAAATGAAAGGAGGGAGACAGTGTAAATAAAAACTGACCTAATTTTAACCAACAAAGATTTAACTTTAGTATTTATTATAACTGAGTTTTTTTTCTTCTACCATCCAACTGTCTCTTTTAGGTCTATCCTGGATGGCAAGTTATAGCCCTGAGCTTGTTCTCATGACATGGTATCATTTCTTCACTGAGTCCCTCAATTCCATATTCACCTCTCAGAATGGAAAATAGTTACTTAATACAAAATCACCCAAATCCATGGGCTTCATGTGCCAAGCCAGATATATCCTATCAAATTGGGGAAGAATAAGACACAAACACAGACACACACATATACAGTCAGAGCCCCGAAGTCTTTACAAATAGGATAGTATCTAGAAATCTCTTTTCTTTAGGGTGGTTCTGACATCAAAATATTTAAATTTTGGTTTTTTTTTTTTTCACTCCAAAATATTTAAATTTTGATTCCAAGAAAATTTCAAAAATTTGAGGGCTGGCCTGATGGCTCAACAGACTAAAGTGCTTGCCTAGGCAGAGTGCAGCGGCTGGGGTTCGATCCCAGCATGCTATGCTGGCCCCACCTGTGGAGTGCAGTTGATTTGAGAGGGGACATGGTAGTGTGTACCTGTAATCCCAATACTTGGGAGGCTGAAAATAGGAGAATCACTACAAGTCCAATCTATGTAGTGAGACCCTGTATACAGAAAAAAAATTGAGACAATCATTAAAAATATGGTATTAATTTTTCAGACATAATAGTGTAGCTATATAAGAAAATGATCATTTTAGAACAGACACATACTGAAGTCCACAGGGATAAAGAAAATAGGTGTTTTGAAATTTAGTATAAAATGCTTCAGTAAAGAAAAACATGAGGGCTGGTATGATAGCTCAGTGATCTAAAGTGCCTGCTTTGGCAAGTTTAGGCAAACACAGAGATTATGGTTTGGTCTCCAGAGGGTGCTGTGCCAGTCCTGTCCCAGGGTAGGTTGAGCAGCCCCTCTACCTCCCCCCCAAAAAGAAAAACATGAAAAGATTGAGTAAATATGTTAAAATTTTGAAACTCTTTAGTATGGATACTAGGACTTTATCTATGTTTATGAATTCAAAAACCAGAATAACCAGTTAGGTTTCAGTATACATTTAAGTTGGGTATGATGGCAAAAGCCTGTAATTCCAGCACTTGGGAGACTGAGGCAGGAGGATCATCTTCTGTTTAAGGCCAGCCTGGGCTTCCTAATGGTAACAGCTGACCACTTATGAGCAAAGGAAAACGTGGGACACTTAAAACTGGTGTTGCTTGGAAGAAATTAAGTATTAAGAGATAGTTTGCAACTTACCCCTTTAAAAACACTGCCAACAGTCTGAGTGCAGTGTGAATTTTTACAGTTCACCAATAAATCAAATAACATGCACAGAATTCTCTGCTGAACTTTTTCATCTGCAATAGCTGCAAAAAATGGCTTCGTGATCTGAAAACAGAAGGAAAAAAATACCCCACTGAATTCAGTGAACAACCTTGAGCTTCAAATAATTTTGCATCATTTTCACCTGAAATATAAAGTTGTTCCACATGTTATCGTCTCATTTAAAATGCAATTCATTTTAATGATCCATGTTCAACTTTCATTTCTGTATAGTAGGTAAAATATATAACATCCTTTTAAAATATGTCCAGTTCATCAATAAGTTACTAATCTTTAAATGCTTGAGCCAGGGATATAGGTCAGTGGCATAAACCTGCCTGGTAAGTACAAGGTCCCTTGATCTCCAGTACAAAAAAATGCTTGAAAATGCTTGGTTTTTTGAAGAAAGTAACTGACCTTTTCAAGGGCAGTGATCTGAATGGTTGGCATTCCTGCATCAAGTTCTTTTGCTGTGTGTACAGCTTTTATAAATATATCTAGACTCTTTGGATCCTTGTGTAAAAGAGAAGCTGAATATTCATTATATTTTCCCAGAGCAAGATGCAAAATAATGGCTTCATCCTTCAGGATGGCTGTGTGCTCTTTCTCCATCTTCCCCAGTAGTTGTTCAACCAAAGGCAACAGCTGTGACAGCACCATCTAAAGATTAGAAAACTTCTTAGTGAATACTTACGACTAATGCTTTTGCTCACTCTACAAAGACATCCAAAAATACCCTTCTAGAAGACTAGGAGCTTAGCCAGGAGGGGAAAACTTGATCCCCACAATTCTTAAGACAGGAGTGGCTACCAATTCACAGGTCCCCTCTGACAGTTCACCTGTAATGCCCAACACTAACCAATCTGTGTGCCTCTTGAGACTTTCTGAGATGGCATGTATAACCCAAAACTTGAGTATAACACTATTTTAGGATTTACTAAAACACTGTGCTTACTGCTTATCTTAAACATTGTTTTCAATCTGGTGTGACTGGCATCAATTCAAATTATACATGTAAAGGTTTTAAGAATTAAACCAGGGGCCAGCAAATCTTAGTTCAGTCCAAATTTAAAGATGACCTATTTTGCAAATTTTGCTAACACATAGCCATGCTGACTTGTCTTCACATCATTTGTGGCTGTTTTCCTGATAGTGACTGAATTGAGAGGCTAAGATAGACTGATGGTTCATGCGGCCACAGTCCATTTACATACCACGGCTGGTTCAGGGATCCTGCTGAACATCGAAAGTCATAGGCAATCAACTCCCATATAAAAAGGCACAGTATTTGCACATAGCTGATGAAAATGCTCCTATATACTTTAAAGAACTTCTAGATCACTTTTAATACTTAATAAGTGTGCATGGTAAATAAGTAATTGCTTAGGGAATATAAAGTATTATTTAAGAAATGACAAGGGAAAAATGTATATGTTCATTACAGATACTAATTATATTTTAAATTTGGGGGAGATACTGGGGATTGAACCTATGGGTGCTCTGCCACTGAGTTACAGTCATTTTTAAAAAATGTTTTGAGACAGTCTTACCTGGCCTCCAACTTGGGCTCTTTCAGCTTCCTGAGCAACTAGGATCATAGCTGCACCACTATGCCCAGCTCTCTACTCCCTTTTGGTTTAGACGCAAACCAACTATGTTTCAGGTTGGCCTTGAACATGCAGTCCTGCCATAGCCTCCCAGGATTCTGGGATTACAGGCATGCACTACCATGCCTGGCTTCGGCTCCAAATATTTTTCTCTGACATTGGTTGAATCCATAGATAAGGAACTCATAGATATGGAAAGCTGACTAGAGCTACTATCTGGTCCTTCACACAAGTTTATCAACTCTGAAATGGGGGTAACTCAGAGCTGAAAAGCGTGAGAAATTCAACAAAATGGTCTTCATTTAATTTTCTGTTTTAATTGTGTAGGTCTGAAGCCAGTACAAGGCTGATGAAACATATAGGCATTTTTACAACACTAGGATAAAAGGACTTTCTCTTTGCTGACCAGCAAAACTGTTTCATCACCTTGTTCCTCTGTACCACAAGCTTCCTTGAGAACATAATGAGATCTACAGCCTTTCCCCCCAGAAAAATGTAAAATCACATGCTTTTGATAAATAAGCCAACAACTGTGGGACTACCATACTCATGTCTAAATATGTTCCCTTGTGGAGGATTTTCCACTTGAAAGATAAATATAAACCCTTAGCTTTCAGTAGCACCCACCCCCCATGACTTTTAAATCTAGTAAGATGAAGCTTAATACACAGATACCACAATTTTATAATGGTAAGAAATTCACCAAAATGTGCTTTTTGCATCCTGGATCTTTCTCCACCTCCAGCTTACCCTCCTTCCAAATGATCACTTTGAGATCATTTGAGAGTGTACACATAAGGCTCACAGATGTCCTCAGACACAGACGGTGACAACCATTCTCCAGTAATGCACATAGAATGTACAATCCACTTAAATTTTACATACCTCACTGTTGACTTCCTGAAATATTTTCATCAGCTCTTTTGCAACATAAGATGGGCAACCATACATATAATAAAGTAGGTTTTTCAAAGTTTCAGACAATTTCTGGTGAGATTTCTGTTTCTTTTCTCTTTTTAGTTCTTCAAATAAAGTAGCTAAGTCCTACAATACCCAAAATAAAATCAGATGAAAAAGGGGTAAGGAACTACAAAGGCTAAGAATATTAATTAATGAAGGAGATTCATTCTCAGATGATGTGCTTTTTTTCTACTTCCCATTAAAACACTAATTTCAGAGGACCAATACCCCAGCTAGCTCACTATGAAAAGCTACACATGGTCTTCTATTGCAGAAAGACCAGCAAATTTAAAATACGGTGTTGCAATCTTTTAGAAATGAGGAAAAAAACCAGCTCTCAACAAGTTTCTAAATTCAGTGATAGACCATCAAAATCCCTAAAAGATAAAAATGTCAAAAATTGAGAACACTGCTCATCTGGACACAGAGGTGAGTACTCATATACACATGTACATAGGTACATTCACACATATACACACACAATCTTCTTTGCCAGTGAGTTTACCTGAATGACATAGGTGGCATCAGAAGTGATCTCCTCTGCTTTGGGAACCAGATGGTCTATCACCAGATGAAACTGTGATGCCATTCCACTAAGGGCCTGCAGACACTGAACAGCGGCCCTACGGACTTCTTTTATGGTGCTTCCCAGATTAATGATTAGTGATGCCACCACTAAAACCAAAGGGGAAAAAATGTAAGTAATTTTAAAAAGAGACAGAGTATAAAATTTAAACAGGTTTTGCATCATGAAGCTCTCTCTCCTGGGGTTGAGGATGCAGTTCTGTGGTAGGACACTTGCCTGCCTAATAGGTTGAGGCCCTGGGCTCAAGCCTTGGCACCACACACACACCCCACACAGTGATCCTCTTTACTGGTCTTCCTAATACTGTGATTAAAGGCATGGCCACCACACCTAATTCACAAATTTCTGTATTTATCCACATGCAAAATGTCCAAAGCACATTAACTGCTATATAGTAGTTGAAAATTTGAAGTTTAAATGTATAGAAAGTTCCCATTATCCAAATATAACTAGAAAAAACTTAAGCATCACTCACCTAAAATAAAGACTAGAGTTATGTACAGCAAACAATGGAGAAAAATTTAACATTTTTTTTGTTTTATAAATACAATTTGAAATTATCTATCTATACATAACAACACTGTAGCTATAAATGAAATGATATGCTCTTTCCAAGAATTTATACAAGGTGAATATTTAGAAGTTGTTCTGAGGAAAGTATATGACCATTCACTTTGCTTTCACACATTTATAAAAAGTGATTTTAGAATAAAGAACCTATCAAGAACATCTTCAGGAGTCGGGCATGGTGGCACATGCCTGTAATCCCAGCACTAGGGAGGCTGAGACAGGAGGATTGTTGTGAGTTCGAGACCAGCCTGAACTGCATAGTGAGACCCTGTCTCAAAAAGACCAAAAAAAAAAAAAAAAAAACATCTTCAAACTTCCCTGGGTCACTCTTCTCTTGACAGTAAAATCATTCTGGATTGAAGCATCAATCACATTTTTAGCCTCACTCCGCTTACTCCTCTGGTTATTTCACTGTGGTCTAAATCTGCTGGATCAATTCATTTGCCAATAGCTCTGTAAGTCATCCTGCTCATCAGTATCATATCCATCAATTGCATGAATTCTGCACCTTTTGTAAACTTTTTAATTCCTCTTTATAAAAAATGTATTTTATTTTCAGGTGCTTCATTAATGAACAAAGAACCTAAAAATGACCTCTACCTAATAAAAAAAGATACATCTGTGAGGGATTTTTGAATAGGCTGATTACTCAATTATATGATGATTTGGATTCCATATCTAACTACAGGGTGCAGGGGCCAGGGATTTAGCTCAGTGGTACAGTGCCTGTCTGGCAACTGTGAGGTCCTGAGTTTGATTCCCACTACCAAAAACAAACAAGCAAACAAACAAAACACTATAGCTGCTAGAGTTCAGAAAACGAACAGCTGTATATTAAGAACTACTGTATAGCCTTCTGTGCTTTCTATTTTTCAATTTTTGTATCTAGTGATATTTTACAAAGTATCATTAGTTAAAAATTAAACAGAAAAAGTCTATATATACCCACTTCAAAAAACAAGTTATAAATTTTAATTCTCCATAAACTATATGGAGAGAACACATTAACAGTTTTGCTTTTCTTTCTGTTTTGAGCTAAGATCTTGCCATGTAGTATATGCCAGCCTTGAATTCATTATATAGCCCCAGCCTCAAACTCTTGGCAAAACTCCTACAGCAAGAACCTGAGTGCTGGGCCACTGCACCCAGCCTATTTTGGTATTTTCCATACCTGGAGATGACATGGACGCCAGCTGCTGTTTACACTGTGTCTTCTGAGAAGAGAGCATTGTGCAGCCCAAGTAGAGCGCCTGAGTCTGCAGAGCAGACTTCACACTGCAGTTAAGTGGATTTGAAAGGCTAGAACCATAGGTCCATAAAACAGAAAAGAACTTGAATAACTGAAAAACATCTTCTAGATGTACCTAGTTAAAATAAGACAAGGGAAATTTAAGTCTCACTCAAGTTGTTTCCACATTGTTTCCATTAAGGAACAGTTATAAGACAAAAATAACGCTGTGCCTTATCTAATCACTTAAACATATTCTTTTTTTATATGTATTTGGTACAGGGTCTCACTACCCAGCCTGGACTCATAGTTATCTTCCTGTTTTCAGGCTCTCCAGTGCTGGGATTACAGGCTTTTGCCTCCATGTTGGGACTCAGTGGCTGGCTTAGCAACCTGGACACAGGGCTGGTGCAGCATGTGGTGCCAGAGATTGAATACTGATCCCTGAACTTGCCTAAGCAGGTGGTTATTTCACTAAGCTATCTCACTGGCCCTACTCAAACTTATTTTGCACTAGTACAGTATTTTAACCCGTTAGGAAGAATAAGAAAAGTGACATTTGTGATTCACTATAGTTTAAAAGCAAAGACACTAAGTAAAAAAACAGTGGTGCCTGGGAAGCTTCATTCAGAAGGCACTTTGAAGACAGAGTGGTCATTGCCAACTTTGTCAAATGCATGGACACAGCAAGTTAGACAAGAATAAGATGCAACTACTGGCTATGTGGAGGTTACCAGTGGTGCTCAGGATGAATTTCCTGAATGACTTTGCCTGGTGCTGAAACACCTGTTATTAGTTTCCTTATTTGCAAATGTTACATAAAAACTGAACAGAGTGGACTATTGTGATTTTTAAATACACTCACGAACCTAACAGTGGAAAGAAGCAATGTGGATCTCTGTTCAGTGTACTGCTTAGCAGCATGATAATAGTACTGCTGATAAGACACTGATCTTATCACATGAGTGTGTCATTTGCACACATTTATCTACCACTGTGAAAAAGCTACTCATTTATATTGTATGTGTCTTAACTACAATAACCTACAATGCACCTAACCTATCTTCTTAAAGAATGTCTAAAGGGGATGGAGTAGGTACCTTTATGAGAAGTTTCATCAGAACCCTGAAATGAATGGCATCGGCATTCCCCAGGATCATGTCAAAGAGCCCAATGAGCAAACACAAATAATGTCTGCTGTCCTCTTCCAGCTGTTCAGGATTCCACCATGTGTCATCTATAGCAACAAAGAGAAAAGAAAAGCCACTTAGAACCTACATGAACAAGTTGTGGGGAGCTTTTCTTCAAGGTGAAGGAGAATCTGGAGAAAAGAATTCAGTTTTGCAGAGCATCATGCTTAAAGAGTCACACCTTGCATCTTACCTTTAGGAAAAGATTTAGGAGGCTTTAGTGCATAAATAAAATTCTTCAGGGAAAACAAAAGTAACATGGAATCCTCTATGGCAACCCTGTGGGCACCATGGAGTTCCTCAATGTAATGTGCCCACCACTCCTCTGGTAAGTCTCTATCCAACATCAGCTCTGGATACCATTCTGAAGAGATTTCCTGAAATGTTAAAGAAATAAAAACTAAGGGGCCAGGCAGGGAGATAGCTCAGTAGAATAAGTGCCTGCCTGGCAAGCAAGAAGTCTTGGGTTCACTCCCCAGCACCACCAATAAAACCAAACAAAAAAAAAAAAAAAAGAAAAACTAGCAAACACTGATGGGATTATGCAGGCAGACTGTAAAAGATGCCTGGGTTCTTCTGTCTAACGGGTATAGTTCTGTCAGGAAGTGCATTTCAGTAGGGAGAGGACTATTAATTTTCCTACAGATTTTAAGAGGGGCCTATTACTAGTCACAAGAAAAATCAAAGAAAAATTAAATGTTGCTTCATTTTTATCTATGTTTGACCTTAAAGCTATTTCTAAAACTATTTAAAACTCTAAAAACAAAATTTATTACATACACTCTATCAAATAAAGGGCAAAAGCAAACAGGCATATTTCTAGGTAAAAAGATAAGGAATCAGATTTCCAAGAGATCTTTGAAGGGACATTTTCTCCTTGTACATTTTTACTGCGAATCTGAAGGGACACAGTACAATGTCCAAAGGAAAATAATCTAAATCTAGGTTTAAGATAACGTCATTTGTATATTCCCAGAACAATTAAAAACACTGTACCATAGTGATATAAGTGTACAATTTGTAACAAATAGCAAGACAACATCTTTTGTAAGGGATATGATTGGCTCAATGCGCTACTAAAGCTGAAAATATGTCACATTCCTCAGAAAGATATGGAAAATAAAGCAATATAAAACAATTTGGCACTACTTATATATGAAATAGTTCCATATTTAATTTATTATTTATTTTGAGACAAGGTCTCACTATGCAGTTGAGGCTGGCCTTGAACTCACTGCAATATTCCTGCCTCAGCTTCCTGAGTGCTGGTACTATAGGTGTGCACCAATTCGCACCATGAGTCTGTATTTTAAACACAGAGAACAAGCAGTTCCTGTTATTACACTTCTCAAAGGAAAAAGAAAATTTTAAGAAGGGCTCATGTTTTAAAAGATGACCACACTCATGCAGTACCCCACTGCTTCCCAAGGGTACTACCGTTTCATCTCACTAACACCCAAACACCACACCCCAGCTTCTGGTGGCATAGGTTCTGCTGTGACTCATAGGCCAAGTTATGACTTCAATTAACAGACAACTCTGTAGACAGTGCCCTCCTTACCAAAGTAGTCAGGATGCTTTCCAACTTCTTCATTTTGTTCTGTAACAAGCTGAAGACTCTTATTGCAAACGGAAAGTGAGTCTCTTTTAAAGATGAACAGCAGGAAACAAGCACAGACATAATTACATGAAATGTCACTTTCTGCTTCAGGTTAAGGGTTTCTTTTTCACCAGCACTTATTAAATCTTCTACCTTGAAAATAAACATACTCCATTACTGGGAGTTCTTGAGTTTTATAAGACACATTTTCTATTTCAGGCCTATCGAGATTTCATATTTTCCAAATAAAAGGAAATGAAAAAGACAAAACTTAAAAAAAAAAAAAAAAAAAGCACTGAAAAGTAAGTATTCTCAGAAATTACAATGAATGTGACTGTACTTGCCAACAGCATTTAAATCACATAACACCTTTACAAATGTTTATCACTGGGACTGGGGATGTAGCTCAGCGGCATAAGCACCTGCCTGGCAAGTACAACGTCTCGAGTTCAATCCCTAGTACCTCCCCCGCAGAAGACTTTGTACTTCTGGGACTACAAATGTTTATTACTAAGGCAAAAGATTTTCTCTTCTTTTAAGTTATATTCTGCTATTTTTACAACAAAAGACTATTTTTAGTGAGAAAGAATGAATGAAGATAAAAGAAGTATTAGTCTCATTAGTGTTATACATAGCCATACAGAAAAAAAATGATATAAAACATTAAGGACATTCTGCAGAATATGCTGAACTAACACACATGCTGAAAGTTAAACAAAGTGGGCCGGGGAGATGGCTCAGTGGAATAAGCACTTCCCTGACAAGTGCAAGGGCCTGAGTTCAATTCTGGGTTCCGCAAAAAAAAAAAAAAGAATGTTAAACAAAGCAACTAATAAATAAATAGAATAGAAGCAGAGAATCTGATCAGAGTATGAGAAGGACTTTCACAGCACACCTACCATCTTTAGCATTGATGAAGGATCTCCTCCATTTATATTGCCAGCCAACAAGTGAATCATCTTCTTATTTGCTACCCCAGTTAGTTTTTCTGATTTTGTACTTTTAACTACATTTTCAAGAGCTATAAAAAAAATTTTGAATATAGAGTGTTCTTAAATCCGCAACACATAAGAATTATATAAAATAAGGGATTCAGGTAATAATTTCATTTTTCTTCAAATGTTTTTTCTTGTTTTCTTATCCAATTCTAAACGTGTCTGTGAATCAACTTCTTTTTCATTATATACTTTGTCTTAGAAAAAAATTAAAAACTTGTTTGCACATAGTAAACACAATTTATAGATAACACACCCATTTAAAAGTTTATTTTACACTTTATTTTTAAAGTGTCATCAGTGTTTTTTTTAAAAAAACTGAATTTCATACCTTTTTTCCAGCCTTTTAATAGAGGATGCAGAGAACAAATTCCTGATTTTGATAAATATATAGCAATTTTCATCTCAACAGATTCCATATCATCATTAGTGATGACCATAAAAGGTAGCAAATGTACAACAATCTGATTTGACAACTGATCACTTTCACTCAATATCTCTTCTTTAATTAATATGTCTGCTGCCAACTGAAGGACCTTGTACCTAGAAGATGCAGTACACTTGCTTGAAATACACTTTAAGACATTTATTTATTTTTAGACATTTCAATGTAGTAAAAAATTTTCATTACACTGTTCTAGCTTCAAATAATATCTTGGTCTCCTTTTTGAAAAGATACCAAGATATCACTTAAAAAACATTCCAGTGAAGGTGTTATCTTGGACAACCATGTTGCCCTATCAAGTCTTTTTTCTTTCCTTAAAGAAATCACTGGGTTAAGAAAGCATTAAATTTACAACATAAAAAAACATCATAATGCATGTCTCAACTGCACTGCACTTCAGATATTGATCATGCATTCAAAAAATAAACTGAGCACACCGTTGTGATGGACCCTATATGGTATCTGCGTGAGGGACCTCTACCTATATGACAGATGCAGAACTGTGCAAGATGTCTATACTCTCATGCTCTACGGAGTCTTGTTGCTTTTCCTTGCAAAATATTTAGGGGCCAAAAATGAAATAACCAGAGCACATTAAATACTATGCAAGGTATCATCAACCTCTGATCTTATACTTGTTTAAGCTATTTGAATTGTTTTTACTCACAAAGTAATAACTATGTGAAGTACACAGAGGTTTAGAAAATTGTCAACTTTCCCAAATTTAATTTTTTAAACGTATTTTTGCATTTTATTTTTAAAACTTTAAACAAAGAAAATGTAAGAGTGTTGCACTGAGATGTACTCCACTTCTACAATGAAAGGTCACAAAAATAAAATGTAATTAGAAAGGAAAAAAAAGCAAGAAAAATCACTGTGACCTTGGTACAAGGACTCTTACCAATTCAAAGGCATGACGAGAAAGGTGAAGAAATTAACACATACCATTCCTTATTCTTTGAAAGCTCTGCTCTTTGAAAGAGATTGAGAAGATTTGAAACAGTCACGTCTGCACTAAAGTGTTGCTGGAAAATCTATACAGGAAAAAACAATCCATGAGTAAATATTTACTCACATCAAATATGTATAGTGTTTCTAGAATGAATTTTATACAAAAAGTTTCTTCCAAAGATCCCAATGAAATGTCAAAATTTATGAGAGCAGTTTGTCAAAAGTGCCCTCATGACCCAATTGTTCATGTTCTCAAGACATGTGCTATTAATAAAGATATATTAAAAGGTCATAAAAATTTACAAAGCACTTTTCCTTTTGAAAAATTTCTTTATGTATCAAATTATTCAAACTGTTTCTTTGAGTTTCCTCTAACGAGACTAAGTCTGAGTTCTCAAGTGAATAATTTTCCTTTTTTGGAAGAATGATTTCCAAATATCTTCCTATCTAGAGCAGAGAATCATGCGAGAAGTGCCAGAAAATATTTACAAACAAAATGCAAATCTCTACAGCCAATTTACTCACCTCAAAAGCACCAACAGCTGAAATAACAACATCTACATTATCATCGCCTAATCGGGTTAAAATAGCTTCTTTTATGAAAGACTCATCAATGCTCTCCTGAACAACAGAAAAAACAAATAAATTTAGTTATTGCTACAAACCTCCTAAGATCTTGTTAGAAATGACAAATAGTTTTGTGAAAAGCATTTCAGAATATCAGTGAGAAAACAGAGACCCTGCCCTAAAGAAAACTCACACAATCCGAAGTAGGTCATCTTTAACAGGCCTTCAGAGATTCAAAATTACTTAGAAAAAACTTCCTCCAGTTTCCACTGAAAATGTAAAAGTTATAATCCAAGTATAATTTTTCTATTAAGAAGTTGATCATACTAAAAATAAGAGGCTAGACACGGAGAACATAGGCTAAAGAAGAAGGCCAAGATTAATCCGAGCTCCACCTCACTAGGTGTGTAACCTTAGTTAAGTCACCTAAACTTTCTAGGCTTTACTGTTATCATTTGTAAAACAGAACTGTTCACACACTTACTGTGAAGGGTTGGCCGAGTTTTAAAAATTATGTCAGTATTAATACATAGTAAGTACTAATAAAAGTTAGATATATTTACTATCTAAACGTAAAAGGATAAGGGAATGCTCTTCAAAGCCAGTCTACCACAAATTGATATCCTATATCAATGTTTTAAATTATACACAAAATGAAAACTAGGTATACACTCACTCACATAAGAGAAAAATAAGACTATTAGTTAACTTGAATGAATCCTCATCTGTGCAGTGGGGGTAGGGGAGAAATCTTACAAAAACAGTGGTCATTACTGTTAGGAGACATAGCAAAATTTTAGAATTCACAAAAATTAAATATAAGCTTTATTTGTCAAATGTCACCACAATTTTCAAAATAATAAGCAAGCTATTTACCTCAGTCTAGAATTCTAGAACAGAACCTATGCCCTGCCATTCACTGGAGAAGGAAAAATAAAATCTGATACAAAAAAAGGCATTCACTGTGTCACCCATGGAAGCACATAAAGTGAATGTGTAGAGTCCTTGGCTGAAAATGAAACCAGGGCTGGCCAGACAGTTGAGCAGATTAAAGCATCTGCTTGGGCAGACGCAGGAGCCAGGGGTTCAATTCCCGGCCTGCTACGCCAGCCCTGATCCCAGGGTGTGCTGAGACAGAAAAGGTGACTGGGCTTGGTGGTGTGCGTCTATAATCACAGGAAGGTTCACTACGGGTCTGATCTATGTAGTGAGAGTACATTGTAGAACCTGTACTAAATACATAGAAAAAAAAGAAAAAAGAAAAAGAAAATGAAACAATCCACAGGAACAGAGAAAGAGGTTCAGAGTAAAGCAGGTAGAGAATTGCTTCAGAAAGATTCCAGAAAGCCCTTTTATTCCAGACACCAAAATCTTCCAGTCACAACAAAAACCAGTTTTTATAGTGATGTAGTGAACCAGTGAAATAAACCTATTAGCAGTTTGCAGAAGAAACACAACTCATGCCACATTAGACATATATATCAGATAGGCCAGCATTTTCAAATGCTTTAAATAGCCTATTGTATGTATTTTAAATCTGTAACTTTTGAAAGTTTTAATGATATAGAACAGAAATATATAAACAATGTATTTAAAAATCAGCAATGCAGATATACAATTCAGTTTATCTCCATAACAAAAAAATAAATCACACCCGACACAAACCTTTGATGTTTTCATGATATTTTTCAGGTGATTAATGGCCAGCAGTCTCACAGGAGCAAGTGGATGATTCAGACTGAGCATCAAAGACGTATCGGAATCCACCAAAAACTGTAGGTTTGACATAGCTATCAACTGATTTTACTTAAACTTAGCAGAATATGACCAAAAACAAAACCAGAATATACTTCAACTACCCAACACATTAATTAGTAACAGCCATCAAAAACTATAGAAATCAAAATGTAAAGCAAATGTCTTCCAAATGTCATACAGAAAAATAAGCCTGTATTATTAATGGTGACTTCATGTGTCCTTTCGTGTATGTGTCAGTTAAAGTAGGTGAAGTAACTCTATGAATTACTTTCATAGTTTTATGTATACCTAATTGCAAGCAAAAAGCACCTAAAATAAATAAGTTAGCACTTCACTGAAGATAGAATATAGCACAGCTAAATAATACAGCAAAGTAAAATTCAAACTAATGACAATTTTGTTCACTTGTGTACTGGATGAAGAAAGTCTACTAAGCTAAGATTTGGAAATGTAACATCAAAGATAAAAGTCTTATGATAGAAAAAAAAAAAACCAAATCAATTACTTTTCTTCACAATACTCACTTTTAAGAATTACAAGAACTTCTGATTAACAGTCTAATTTGTATATAAAGACTTAAGAGTTCACTCACGAGAAGATTTCAGAAGTTTTGTGGGGGTCATGATCTATTTTAATCAATGACTTCATGTGGCCAGTGGGTACTGCAGTGCCTACCACGAACTGAAGAGCAAGCTAGGAATCTCTAAGGTCGCCCTATGGACATTGGTAATGAACATCATATAAGACATCCCCCAATAACGCTTTCCTGAAATAAGCACTGTATTCATAGTTATTTAAAAATCATTATGAAAGGGCTGGGGAGATAGCTCAGTAGAGTAAGTGCTTGCCTGGCAAGCACAAGGGCCTGAGTTCAATCCCTGGTTTTGCCAAAAAAATAAATAAATTTAAAAAAATAGAATAAAAATCATTATGCTTTTGTTCATTAAATTACGGGATCAAAGGCAAGAAAAAAAGTCTATGTAAAGCCTTAACTCTGTGACATTTTCCAAAGAGAAGAATTACCAACTATTTACTAACCATACAATGCCATATTTCCTGTCACAATGTTTCTGGAGAAGAGTGATGTACCTGGTATTTTCCTCCACTTGTAGAAAGTGAAATAAATTGGTGAAAAAGCTCTTGTTTTTTCAGACCTGTAATTTCCTTTAAGCGCTCCTCTAAAACAACATCTAATGTCTGGGGATATCTGGAAAGAAATTTAGAAGAGTTCATTATTTTTATATATTTATTTTTTTAAATTTACATTTTCTTCCACGTTTATGCTTTTCTCTCTCTTAAAATTTTTTATTGAAGAGCAAGTAGCAATGAGACAGTTACAAATCAAATCACTCGACAGATTCAACAATTTATACATTGCTGTTTGTTTTCATAATGGCCTCCCATTGCACAGGGTGCATACATGATACCCCATGTGCAAATACCATTACAACAGATGCCTCTGATCAATGAATTAAGAGAATGTAGCTACATAA
The DNA here is from genome assembly GCA_004027165.1 of Ctenomys sociabilis. NCBI lineage: Eukaryota > Metazoa > Chordata > Mammalia > Rodentia > Ctenomyidae > Ctenomys > Ctenomys sociabilis. The sequence continues at coordinate 119,769 of PVKA01001292.1, forward strand.
CTATCTTTTTTTTCCAAAGCTGAATTATAGTACAGTTTCAATAACTAACACTTTTTACCTGTTATCTTCCAGTAATTATCCACAGCACAAGAAGCAGACAGGATATCCTGTCCAAACACCTCTACTGCATATATTTTTTCTCATAGAACTACACCAAAGCACTGCATATTATCCTAACTGTACTGTTTATACTAACACAGAATACTTCTTCCCCTGCATCCCCCCACTTTTATTAGTCCTGCCAAAGATGGGTGTTCCATCGTCTTTCAATTACTATAGGTGCTTGAATTCAAGGAAACATTCCAATACAGTCTAGAAGTCCACCATAATAGTGGGCTATTTGAAGAAGTTGTTGATTAGAGCCACCCACTGCTCAGCCCTATTATAGCCTTATTGTATATATCTCATTTTTATACTTTTTTGTTGGATGATTAAGATCAAGCAAAAGCAAGACCTATGTAACAAAAAATGTTAACTTTTGTATCTGATGAGGTCAGTCAAGTCCCCTCAGGGTTTGTCCTGTAACCCTATACCTCACTCTGTAGATCCTCTGTCAGTGTCAGCCATGTGGAGGAGTCATGGCCATTGCTTGACCAGTTTGCCCTCTGTGAAAGCCTGAGAGAAAGTTTTTTCTCCAGGTGACTCTCCACAGGCACACTATGGATCATCAATCATTTTCCTCTGTGGCTTCAGCATCTCCTTGATCAGAAAATCTGGGGCACAACTGAGTTCCATGATGTTACAGTACAGGTTCTCCTATGTCCTGAGTCTTCACTGACCTTGAAAGGCTAGGGCTAAAATGTTGGCTGAAATTGCAGACCTTCAGTTTCTCCAATTTCTGATCTGCAAACTTAGGTTGTTAACCATCCAGAAGAGAAGTTGATTATTACCCTTTAACACATGCAGTACAGTTTACTCTATCTGACTAAATTCTTTTTAGTTGTAGTTTTACTTATTTGTATTTCTTCTTTTGATTTCTTATACAAGGGAGACTATACGATATTTGTGTCTGGTTTATTTCACTTGTGAGTATAGGATCAAGTGGCATCCACTTAAATATAAATGCTTCAAGTTTATTATTTTTTATAGCTCAGTAAAACTCCATTGTATAGAAATACCACATCTTTTTCAACCATTCCTCATGTGATGGGATCTTGGTTGTTTCCAAGATTTGCCTATCACAAATTGTGTTGCTACAGACATAGGTGCACATACATCACTATGTTTTCAGTTCCTCTGGGAAAATTCCCAGTAGGGGAACAGCTGGCTTGAATGGGATTTCCAGTTTTAGTTTTCTGAGGAGTCTCCACACTAATCTCCACAATAGTTGCATCAGTCTACATTCTCACCAGCAGTGAGTGTACCCTTTTCCCCACATCCTCTCCAACATTTGTTGTTGATTTCTTTATGATAGCCATTCTTGCTGGAGTAAGATGGTATCTCAGTGCTGTTTTAATTTGCATTTCATGGATGGCTAGTGATATGGAACATTCTTTCATATATTTATTTGCTTCTTTAATTTTGTCCTGAGAAGTGCGTATTCATCTCAGATGTCCATTTCTGGATTGGGTCTTTAAATTTGAGGGCCCTAATGTATCTTAGTTCTTTATAAATTCTAGAGAGCAGACCTCTGCCTGAGTGTTTATTAGTTAAGATTTTTTTGAAATTTGTGGGTTGTCTTTTCACTTTATTGATAATTTCTTTTGATTTGCAAAAAACTTCTCAGTAAGAGTTGATCCCAGTTGTTAATTCTTTCAAGGGTTTCCCATGTAAACACATGTTTGTTCATGAACTCGTTCCTAACCCTATGTCTTTAAGGGTTCTTCCTTTCTCTTCCAGGAGATTGAGTGTTTCTGTTTTAATGCTTAGATCTTTAATCCATTTTGACTTTAGCTTAGTGCATGGTGATAGAACCAGGTCAAGGTTTAGTTTTCGGCATGTAGAAAGCCAGTTTTTACAGCACCATTTGTTAAAGAGGCTATCTTTCTTTTAGTGAGCATGTTTGGCCCCTTTGTTGAAGATCAGGCGGCTGAGTTTGTTCGCAGAGGCCTCTGCATCTTCTAATCTATTCCAATGATCCTCAGGTCTATTTCATTGCCAATAAGATGTTGATTTTATCACAGTGGCTTTGTAGTATAATTTTAAGTCAGGAATTGTGATGCCGCCTGCCTTGTCTTTGTTGGCCAGGATTGCCTTTGCTATTCTATTCTAGGTCTTTTCTGGTTCCAAATAAATTTTAGGAACAATTTCTCTAGGTCTGGGAGGTATGTTGGTGGCAGTTTGATAGGGATTGTGTTAAATCTGTACAATTTTGGGAGTATGACCATCTTCACAATGTTGGTTCTTTCTATCCAGGAGCAGGGAATATCTTTCCATTTTCTGAAATCCTCTATGATCTCTTTTCTTAGGGAACTGTAATTTTCTGTGAAAAGATTTTTGACTTCCTTGGTTAAGTGAATTCCAAGGTATTTCATTTTCCACGGTGCTATTGTAAAAGGTATTGTTTCTAGTTTCCCTCACAGTGTGTTTGTTATCTGTGTAGAGGAATGCTATCGACTTTTGAGTATTGACTTTGTATCCTGCTATGCTACTGAATTTGTGTATCAATTCTACTAGCTTCTTGGTGCAGTTTTTTAGGTCTTCCAAGTGAAGTATCATGTCATCTGCAAATAGTGATAACTTCTTCTTTACCTATTCTTTTTCCTTTTATTTTTCCCTCTTTTCTAATGGCTATTGCTAATGATTCCAAAACTATACTGAATAGGAAGGGTGATAGAGGACATCCTTGTCTTGTACCTCATTTAAGAATAAAAGACTTCAGATTTTCCCCATTTAGAATTATATTAGCTGTTGGGTTGTCATAGATGACTTTTTATCAAATTGAGGTAGAAGCCTTCTAGTTCAATTTTCTGTAGGAATTTGAACAAGAATGAGTGTTAGATTTTGTCAAAAGCTTTCTCTGCATCAATTGAGATGATCATGTGGTTTTTATGTTTCAATCTATTAATGTAGTATATTACATTTATAGATTTTCAAATATTGAACCATCCTTGCATCCCTGGGATGAATCCTACCTGGCCATGGTGCATGATCTTCTTGATGATTTGCTGTATTCTATTTGCTAGGATTTTATTGAGCATTTTTGCATCTATGTTCATGAGGGAGACTGGCCTGTAGTTCTCTTTTTTAGTTGTCTTTCCCTGGTTTTGGAATCAGTATAATACTTGCCTCCAGGAATGATTTTGGGAGGACTGCTTCCTTTTCCATTTCACTGAAGAGTTTGAGGAGTGGAGGGATGTCTTCAACAAATTTCTTGTAGAACTCAGCTGTGAAGCCATCAGGACCTGGACTTTTCTTTGTTGACAGGCTTTTTATTACATTTCATATCTCGTTGGCTGTTATTGGCTTATTGAGAGTTGTTCTATCTTCTTGATTAAGTTTTGGTAATTTGTACCTTTTGAGGAATCTGTCAATTTCTTATGTCTTCTATTCTGTGAGCGCAAAGATTCTCAAAGTAGCTATTGATAATCTTCTGAATATCCACTATGTCTCTGGTGATTTCACCTTTTTTCATTCCTTATTGCTTATATTTGAATTTTTTCTTTCCTCTTCTTGATGAGGTTAGCGAGGGGCTTATCAATTTTGTTTAGTCTTTCAAAGAACCAGCTTTTTGATTCGTTGATTCTTTGAACTGTTTTTTTCATCTCAATTGAATTAATTTCTGCTCTAATCTTTATTTCTTCCTGTCTTTGGGTTCTGGGTTTAGTTTGCTCCTCCTTTTCTAGATGTCAGAGGTGCAACATTAGGGTGTTTATTTATTCCTGTTCTGTTTTCCTAATGTGTGGGTTCATACCTATGATTTTCCCTCTGAGAGCTGCTTTCATTGCATCCCACAAATTCCGGTAAGTTGTGGTTGAATTTTCATTGAATTGTAGATATTGTTGAATTTCTTGTTTAATTTCATCTATGACCCATTGATTGCTGAGTAGGGTGTTGTTTAATTTCCAGGTATTTAGGGGCTTTTTCTGGTTTCTTTTGTTATTTCCAGTTTCATTGCACTGTGGTCAGATAGTATGCATGGGATAATTTCTGTTTTCTTGCATATACTTAAGCATGACCTACGGACTAGTATGTGGTCTATTTTAGAAAAAGACCCATGTGCAGCTGATAAAAATGTGTATTCAGCTGTGCTTGTGTGGAACACTCTGTACATGTCCACCAGGTCCATTTGTTCCAAGCTCTGGTTCAGTTCTGGTACTTCTTTGCTAGTTTTTTTGTCTGGTTGACCTACCTTTTTTAGATAAAAGGTTCATTATTTTTATAAAGGCATATATATTAAAAACATAAAATAAAAATTTACTGAGAGTTACATTTTAACAAATGGTATAAATAAAACCAAAAGATCAAGTTACTCTGATTACTCTAAAAAAACAAGTCCCCACACATCTCTTATTTCTGTTTATATTTAACATCTTTGCTATACATCCTGAAAGAAAAATAAATAAGTGCAGTCTCTTACAAATCACTATAATAAGATGTGACAAGTTAAGTCCTCTAGACATACATATTAAAGGAGCATTGATACACAACTTACTTGCTTTCTAAAAGTCTGACGAGTGGGAGAAACTGTTCATTAAGCAAAGATACTTTATTAGGATCAACTTCTTTTGAACTATATGAAATATATTCTTCAAAAAGAAGGCTGCAAAAGAAAGCAGATCTGAGAATTACTATTGAGCCTCTATTGTGACAATGCTTTAAAAATATGCCCTGTATTGCCATTCCTCTACCAGCTACGAACTGTAATTATTTTAGTGACACAGAAACTAAGGGAGTGGTGGTAAGCCTGTGGCAAGCATGCCAGTCTGTTATCACTGAAAGTTCTAAAAGATTCACTATTACTGAACAAGGGCATAAGACATCTTTCAATTAGGTCCAATTAAACATCAAAAGTCCAATCCTCACTGAGTCTTTGTATGAGAAAAAAGGAGAAGGGAGTCTTACATTTTAAACCCCACTGTTATTCCAGAGCCTTTATGTAAGTTGTAAATCAACTTCTGAACAAGCACAGATGACACATACCAGCAAGACGGGCCTTTTACAAAAAAGTGCAAAAACAGACTGACGAAGGCTGACCCACAGAACTCAGTACTCTAGCAGCAGAGGCAGGATTCCAAGCTGTGCCTAATTATAATGCTCACATTCTTTTTTTGTTGTTAAATATTTTTTCAACTATTCATTTATTTATTTGGTACAGGGTCTTGCTGGACTCATAGTGGTAGTGATCCTCCTGTCTTAGCCTCCTCAGTGCTAGGATTATAGGTGTATGCCACCACGCCCAGTTTCAAGAAGCAAAGCAGCAAGGTGTAGCACCAGGGATTAAACCCAGGTCCTTGTCAAGCAAAGGCCATAACTCATCCATACGGCTGACACTGACAAAAGATCTATAAAACTATTATGTTGCCATTTTCTCCTATAAGCATTAAAGACAAACAAGAGAAATTACGTTTGTTTTTCATGTTGTCACAATTAACCCATTAAAAATATATACAATTAATGAAACACAGAGAAAAGCAAGATATACATAAAAGATACCAGAAAATTGCTAACCAGTCCTGAAATGTCTGTTAAGCTTCCAATCTATACATTATAATCATGTTAGCCACCGCTTACCTAGCCAACAAATGGTCTAAATTGTTCTTCAGTGGTATTTTTGTAAGAATAGCTTCTAAGTGTCTCTTATAGATTTGACCATCCATCCCTTCAATGTCATCTCCTGAATACGTAACATATTAAATTTAAGTTGAGGAAACTTTTTTTGAATGTTCATACAATTAAATTTACTTACATAGAAAATCTAGGAAGAACTTAAAAACACATCAATATTCAGCTTTTCACTATTTTTAAAGGTATAGCTTACCTAATTTCATACTTTTCAAAGCATTTTTGTATATATTGCCCTCATTTATGCTTTAGGTACCTGAAGTTTTGTTTTTAACAAGTATTATCATGCTGTTATTAGTAATAAAAATACAAAAAAGTAAATGCCAATTTGTATTAGGAGTTAGGGTGAAGTCAGGCCACACTCTAAATCTCAATAAACTACAACATCTCTGAAAACAGGCTAATTTTCAAGTCAGTGCCTCCTTACTAAAGGTGGTCATCTTCTATTCCACATTTATTATAAACCTAGCAATCTAGGGGCAGGGGAGATAGTTTGGCAGTCTAAGCACCTGTCTGACATGTGCAAGGACCAGGGTTTGATCCCCAGTATTGCAATTCCTGGTACTGCACGCCATGCTGGCCTGGGAACCATGGGCACACCTTGCCGGCCACCAAAACTGGGTGTGGTAATGCATGCCAGTAATCCCAACACTGGGGAGCCTGAGATAGAAGGATCACTGTGAGTCTGAGCTGCATATGAGATCTTGTACCAAATAAATAAATGATTAAAAAAATTATTTTAAAAAACATAACAATCTAAATGTTGGCCCCTGCCTTCACGGTGAGAATAGTAAGAATTCTTTCTCCTTATGGTAGCTCTTTTCCTGAAATACATGTTTAAAACCAAGATTTGGTTGTACAAACCTCATTTTTCTAACATACTGACATAATTTTGGCAATGTTTTTGTGTTCCCTAAGTAGCAGTAGGATCAGTACTTCTGTATTTACTTAAGGGTAAACACAAAGCAAATAAATCACTTTCTATTTGTTTTGGATTACTTTTTTAAAAACATGTACTTAGTTGTTACAAGGTCTCACTACCAGCTTGGACTCACAGTGATCCTTCTGTTTTCAGCTTCCCCAGTGTTGGGATTGCAGGTGTGTGTCACCACGCTCAGACTCTGTGGAGGCTCTCAGTCCACCCTGGGGCAGGACTGGAGATTGGTACTGGGGATTAAACCTCAGTCCCTGGGCTTGCCTAAACAGGTGCTTTAGTCTGCAGAGCTATCTTGCTGGCCCCTGGATTACTTTTATAATATGTATTTTTATGCATGAAATTTCTTGGTCTTATACTTTTATGTATATAGTACAGGGTCTCACTATGCAGCTTGTACTCATAGTGATCCTCTTGTTTCAGCCTCCCCAGTGCTGGGATTATAGGCGTGTGACATCATGCCCGGGCTAGGTGGCCAGCTCAGTGTGCCTAGGGGAAGGGGCAGGGCCAGCATAGCAGTGGTGCCAAGGATTGAACCTCAGTCTCTGCATTTGCCTAAGCAGGCACTTAGTCTGCTGAGCTATATCACCAGTCCTTGGTCTTAAATTTTTAATGACTCAGGAGAAAAAATTTTTTTGCAGTTGGATGAGAAATTAGTGTGGCATGGTTCCTATTTTAAGAGAGTCAAGTCTTTGACAGCAAGTTTCTGGACACAAATGCAAAACCACATACCTGTAACATGATGAATCATACAGAGAACCAGATTGGGAAGCATGTAATGCAGAAGAGGGCTGACATCGTATGTTTCAGAGATCCCATGAAGAATTGCAATAAGGTCAGGAACACTGCACAAGTGTGAAAAGGGCCTTGGGAGAAATAAGTACATGTGATGCTGACAAGTTAGACAAATGGCAATGCAAAATTGTGTACCACTTATATTACAAAAATTGTTTAAAATTCTAACTAGCATCATTTTTCAGGTCAATGATACATACTTTTTTCCAAGACTTTCTGGCTTCTGTCTCTGCAGGAGAACTATTAAGCAACTTAATCCATTCTTGATCAAAGAGGGAACCTTGGTCAATGTTTTGATGATCTGTGATGCTAGTGAATTAACAAAGGTATCTTCCATTGTCACTTTCACAGAAATCTGACATATGATCATGTATGTTGCAGCTCTGTAATCCGGTAAAGATGATTTCAATCCCTAAATGTTTCACAAATACATGGTAAGTCACAAAATACTGGTATTATTTTCTTCTACTTAAAATGTTACTTAGCATGATAAATTGTAAACATCAGTATTTAAGGAAACACATATGGTTGGTTATCCTAATATACACATTATACCACATCAGGTATCAAACACTGCCTGGTACCCTATAAATATATACAACTTTTATCTTTTCATACATCATTTGAAAGCTCTATCTGTGGAAGAGACATTTCAATCAGATTCTGGACAGGAGTGAAAAAGGGATCTGTTTAAAAACTGTTACTCTGTGGGCCGGGGAGATGGCTCAGTGGAATGTGTTTCCCTGGCAAGTGCAAGGGCCTGAGTTCAATCCCTGGTTCTGCCATAAAAAAACAACAACAAAATAAAACAATAATAAAAACTGTTACTGTGGACACTGTAGGAGTGAAAAGCAGAGACTCCATCAGGCAGCTGGAAAGGCAGCAGGCAGCAGAGCTCTTCAAAAAGAAGACACATTAAGATACAAAACCAATACACCAGGAAAGGTGGTGAAACTGTCTACATCTCCAAGAGTCTGCCCTGTTCTCTTTCCAGTAAGGTAAAATGACTGTTGAGCAAAAACATCTGGGAGATGGTACCAGGGGCAGATAGCCAACATATTAATTAAATCTGAGAAAAGTCATACTTTTCTCTTGAAGATTGTATCTTTCTAAAATTTTTTTTATTTTTGTCTTCTTTGGACAGGGTGGCCTTGAATTCACTTTGTAGCCCAGGTTGGCACTCACAGAAATCCTCCTGTCTCAGAGCTAGTATTATAGGCTAAAGATTAAATTGTATCAATCATCCGAAATAGTTTCAATTTAAAAACATTTTATATATAGAAATGAAATTTTCCAAAGCAAGAAAACGTGTTTAGCCAGGGATATAGCACATTGGCATAAGCGCCTGCCTGGCAAGCACAAGATCCCAAGTTCCATCTCTGGTACCAAAAAAAGAAAAAGGAAAAGAAAAAAGAAAACGTGTTTAAATATAAAACAAGGTCCCGGGGAGATGGCTCAGTAGAATAAGCGCTTCCCTGGGAAGTGCAAGGGTCTGAGTTCAATCCCCAGTTCCGCAAAATAAATAAGTAAATAAATAAGCTATTTGACATAGCTGCAGGACTAACCTTTTGGATATAAGGAAACAACTTGGCAATGACGTTGTCTGATATGTCCTCAGCGGCTACTAGAGCAGTTACCATGGTGGAAGCATAAAAGGCCAAGAGCACCCTCAACTGGGCGGCACTGCCTGGACACTCAGCAAAAGCCTGAAACATGAGCCAAACACACAGACAATTAGACCAAAACACAAACATATTTATTATAGCAACCTGAACTACTTTGACATTTTAATTGTTATCATATACAACACTGAAAAAATAAAACGATAATAGTGAACTGCCAAGCTGTCTTCCTGACATTTTTAGATGGTTGCTTTATTTAAATCAGGGTAGCTAAGAATTGGGCAAGGAACAGACTAATTTACTTTTGTAGAAAAATGTCATTGGTGAGAAAAGGCTGATTCTCAAACTGCTTATATGACAAATAGCAGTTCATTCAACAAAACAGACTTCTTCAAAGTACCACTATTCTCAGGGAAGGTGGAAGTACATTTTCTTCATTCAGAACAATCATTTTATGGAATTACTTATTTATGAAAGAATATGCCACATACCTTCACAGATTTGGTCACCAGACTACAAATGAAATCCATGAATCCAAGATCCTTGTAGCAGTGGGTAATCAAGGTTCCTTTAGCTAAGGGCACTCCAGATTGCTATTATTGACAGGAAAAAACCAAGCTCTTAAGGATATTCATTAAGATCATTATTTTCAAGCACCTACCCTACATAATTTATAAATAAAAAATGTAATTTCCCTTTTTAGTTGGCAGCAGTGACGAGATTAAGACATAAAACTGCAAACTCTAGAAATTCAAAAGAAGATCAACAATGAAGGCACAGGACCTGAGTGAAAAATGCTTATCACTTTGGTATGTATTAATATAAACTAGCTTCTTTAAAGTAATTTTTCTGGTTGGATTTAGTTTACAAGCTAACATGATATGGCTTTGCCCCTGCTATACAACACTGCCAATAAGAGAAAAAGACCAGGAACCTGGCCAATTTATGCCACTATTCCCACCTGCTAGCAGTGTGCAGGGTCTGTTAATACAATGGAATTAATTAATGAAAGAACTGGAAATAATCTTTACAGTGAGGGGCATATAGGTTCCTAGAAATAGCATGGCCTATGTACAGACTAGGGAAAAATGGTTTTGATGCTCTGAGCAGAGATATTGCTGAGTAGCTTTATCACATGTTAGGCTCTTTAGTTCAAATGTTTTGTCTAGATCTTTCCTTTTCTTTTTTTTTTTTTAAGTGTATTTGATACAGGGTAAACAGGGTCTCACTATGTAGATCGGACTCATAGTGATTCTCCTGTTTTCAGCCTCCCAAGTGCTGGGATTACAGGCACAAGCCACAACACCCAATCTCCATCACCATCTCAGCGTACCCTGGGAGTGGGGCCAGCACTGGCATGCTGGAGATGTAACCTCAGCCGCTGCACTCTGCCTAAGGAGGCACTTTAGTCCACTGAGCTATCTGGCTGGCCCTAGATTTTTAATTTTCCTTCAAACTAAAACCTCCCTGCATCACTCTAGGAGGCTGAAGCAAGAGGATCTCAAGTTCAAGACCAACCCATGCAACTTAGACACATAAGAAGACCCTGTCTCAAAGTGAGAAAAAAAAAATGTATTTAATTAAAAATGGGCTCAGAATATAGCTCAGTGGGAAGGTTCCAGGTTCAATCCTCAGTACTGTATACACAGACAAAATAAAATACAGACATGGGCCGGGGAGATGGCTCAGCAGAATAAGTGCTTCCCCGGCAAGCGCAAGGGCCTGAGTTCAATCCCTGGTTCTGCCAAAAGGAAAAAAAAAAATACTGACAAATGAAAAAACAAAACAAAACTCCCTATTTCTTTCCCTCAGTCATTCTGATCACTGCCATCGCCATCATCTGTCAAGCCGACTCTGCACAGCCCTATCGCTGCTTTGGCCTCACTCATCCTCCTCCTGACCTGATTCTCAACTGCACACAGAAGGAACTCACTGCTAACAGTGTACATTTATTTCCCTCTACTATGTTTCAGACAAAGTGCTAATGGCAGTCAGTGCTCTTACCATAATACTGTGATATTCAATCTTATCCAGATCTAACCTGGCAGGCAACTACCCTCTTAGTCATTTATAAATAATCCCTGCGCTGGGGAGATAGCTGAAAGGCATAAACACCTACCTGGAAGGCACAAGGTCCCAGAACCAGGCGTGGGTGGTGCATGCCTATAATCCCAGCACTTGGGAGGTTGGGACAGGATCCCTACAAATTCGAGATCAACCAGGGGCTCAAAAGTGAGCATACGGCCAGACTGAATTGACTAATGAGACCCTGTCTCAAAAAAAAAAAAAAAAAAAGTAATAATGATAATCCCAAACCCCTTAGTCACAGTTTTTAATTAACTCCTTGAAGTTCTTCAGGTTACCCTCATCTTTTTAATTTTTGTAAGTGCTGTCAGCTGGGTGTAATCCTAGCCCTTGGGAGGCTGAGTCAGGCAGGAGAATTTTTGGTACTTCAAATCCTTATTGGGCTACACAGTGAGTTCAAATTTAGCCTAAACTACACAGAAAAACCTTATCTCACAAACCAAAAAAATAAATAGTACCACCAATCTTTCACATAACCTGTTGTTGTTTTTTTTTTTTTTAAATAACACAATGGCACAACACAGTGAGAAGAAACAGGCATTAGCCATAGAACAAGATTCCAATTCCAATTCCACACACTTTAACTTCAGCAAGTACCTCAATTTTCTGAATCTATACTCAATCTGTACAATTGATTTTGTGGGAAAAGAGAACACTACAATGTGATATAAAATGCCTAGCCTGATGTCAGGTACAAAATAGGCACCAGGTGTTACTAACAAGAGTTCCAACTGGAAGAAAATTTTAAAAAATGATGTAGGTAATATTTGAACTATCCCTAGAAAGACTAAGGATTTTTTGTTTCAAATTATATTTGTAATATTTATGTACAGATATGTCATTCAATGACCATACCTTAACTGGCAACAACCAGAACCACTTGTGCTTTGAATTATTAATTTTTAGAAGCTGTATCACCCGCACAAATATTCTTGTCTCATGGTATGGTAGAACACAACCGATGAGGCTGTCTTGGTTATACAGATGGATATGGAACCTGGGAAAAAAGCAAAGTCGAGTTGTCACAAAACTTACAGGCACAGATTTCCTAACATGTCAAAATCATGGATCCATAAACTAAAAATTCCTAGAATGAATATCATTTAGATAAAAAGTACTTAAATAAGCCCTCAACTTTGCATTCAAGTTTGCTTAAAGAAGGTTGTCACTCCTTATGTAGTAATATTTTGGAATGTTCAGTATCAAAATTAACACCTCACTCTCCACTGAACTTTAACAAGGTATCCCACAGCATTTTAACTACCAAAATTACAATAACAAGACTAATTAAAAAGAAAATCATATTTCTTTGGATAAAAATTATCAAATTATAATCATAATCTGCACACAAACTTCACGAAGTTTATCATCTTTCTACCTTAAGGATATGAAATAAGTGTACTAATTCTGTGAGGTACAGTATTCAGGATTTAGCGCCTCTAAGTCATCAAGGTCCTTTTCCTAATTTTCCAGCCAAGTGATCTTTCATGTCTGCCTAAATTGTCCTATGCTTGCTTTTTTTGGCAGAACCAGGGATTGAACTCAGGCCCTTGTGTTTGCCAGGGAAGCGCTTATTTACTAAGCCATCTCCCCGGCCCCTTATCCTATGCTTTTATGTGTACTTTCTTACAGTACCATACTGCTCCAATGAGGTTGGACCATTTACTCAGGATCTTTGTGTTTAACAGAACGTGCTTAAAAGAATCACAAAAAATTTTAGTATTAGCAAAAGGGTTACTTTTTCCCTGAAACTTTCTCAATACAGACAGAGCTGCCTCCCCATAACCTAGTGCAAAACTTTAATAAGGCAATTATTTCAAAATAATAAACAAAAGCAACCTATATAACCCATGAATCAAACTTCATGTTTCCTGAAAAATAAGTCACACAAAGAGATAAATGAAAGATCAAATACATAAAGTATGCTATACATTAATGACCTATTTGGAAGAAGTTAAATGCTAGACAACAAAGGGAATTTGCACTATACTTCTGAACTTTTTTGTCTGATGTCCTAAGTCAAAAGAACAATATTAAAACTATGTTTTGTCACAAAAAACACAAAAGCCAAAAAAAAAAGAAACTATGTTTTCTCAAAGACTTTCCTGCTTCCTACAAAGAAATCACTATACTCCTGTATCTCCACTAATGAAAATCTTTCTACTTGAATATAAACTGATTAAACTTACTGACACAGTGTCCAAAGTAGATAAAAGATCAGTCTTTAGAAATAAATTCTTATTGTACCCCATTATCACTTACTAGTTGTTTGACTCAAGACAACTGAAATGCTCTTTGGTCTTCTCAGTTATAAAAGGAAAGGATCCAGGTATCTCTCCTGGGATATTGTAGGGATTAAGATAATGCATGGAACGTGCTTACCAGAGGGCCTGGTCCATAAATAAATACTCAGTGCACATTCACTACTACTGTGTTTACTACTACTGTTTTATTTCTTGAGTTATTTTATTTTAGAGGATACTGTTACCTTCTACTTTAGAAGAAGGAAATGGAATACCTTCTGCCTCAGTATAATGGAATAATCTGTAATACCACAGTGACATTAGAACCAATGAGGTTGGACCATTTACTCAGGATCTTCAGCAGTGTGTTTAACAGAATGTGCTTAAATCATATTCTAGACATATTCATTTCTTACTATACCTAATTCTTCAGCTTTAAGTTGGTATGTTCTCAATTGTCTGATTAAAAAAAAAAAAACAACCAAGTAGTAACCCATAGTTACATTAGTAACTGATAGCTACCTGTGAATTAACCACTCCAGGCACTTTTGTGCTGGTTTAAGTAGGAAGTAAGGAGACAAATGAATAAGGAATAATGAAATGTTTTCATCCAGCTGTTTGTTCACTGCTTTGGTCTGAACGCTGCGTTCCAAGGTTTTTGCCATCTGGCTGAACAATGGTGCCTCAAACTGCTCAAAGGTAGGATCAATTCCAAGCAGTTCCTCCAGGCCAGTGCATCCTAGAAAAAGATCAGTTCACTTAACAATTCTCTGCATCCTACTTTCTTTTACAATTTTACTTTGCTAGGGCACACTTACAAAAATAGCACACTTGTAAATATATTATAGTAAAAGTCAGAAATCAATTCACAGCCTGGGATAATGCATGAACTCCCCATCAAGCAGCTGGCCTTGGACTGTGTAGGCCCAGATGTTCCTCCTTACCAATGTGTGGGTCAAACTGACATTGTCTGATTGTGTTTTAAAAATACACAGTAGACTGGGGAGATAGCTCAAAAGTCTAAGTGCCTACCTGGCAAGCACAAGGACATGAGTTCGATCCCCGGTACTACATGCTGTGCTGGCCCCAGAACCTAGGGAGCCAGCCCTGAGACCAGGTGTGGTGGCACATGCCTGTAATCCCAGCATTGGGGATGCTGGGACAAGAGAATCACTGAGTCTGAACTGCATAGTGAGATCAAATAAATAATTTTAAAAATACATAAAAATAAAAACACAATGATTCCAATGTGATTCAAGAGCTTCAAGGCTGTCATGTTTGGGGGAAGTCTGCCCCAGGACACTTTCAACTCTTACTATTCTCAAACCCCCTCCCTCCCAGAATGTTCCTGTACAAACTTGCCTGCCAATGTATGACAATTCTTGTATTCCATGTAATCAATCATGTAATAATCTGCTATCAGCTTTGTACTTAACCACTAGCAAACTATATTTAAACTAAACTGAAACCTGACTCTGGGCTGGTGATCTGAACCTCTGGGTTCCCCAGTCCACTAGCGTAATAAAAGCGACCTTCTAACTCCTCAGTACAGAGTTCTCCATTTGGATTGATACGGGTTTTCTGCAGCAACTTTACCATAAAGCCTATGCCTCCTTTTAGCAAGTAATACAACCCCAAACACAGATTTCTACTTTTCAACACATAAAAGTAAATCCTACTTTTCTAATGAGAAGCGAAAGTACTTCCTAACAAAGGCTCTTCCTTTTTTCTTTTAATATCCCTAATTATCGGGTCCTCCTTTATGGAGGATAAAACCTTGTTTTTATTTGTGAAATTCAGACCCCACTTCATGCACGAAGGCCTTATGATCACTTAGGTATGGTACTTGTTCTCCTCTTAACAACTTTTCCTTAACAACATAAGTCAACAAGTTAGAAATTTCTAACGAAGAGAAATAAAGTAAATACTGTAACATCCAGAAGGCAGACGTCTGAAAGAGCTTTCCAAAGTTAAAGAACAGCTCACCAATGGCAAAGGCGGTGTCCCTGTCGATGGTAGCCGCTTCCTTGGGGTCAAACAACAGAGAGGCAACGACATCTCTAGATAAGAGGCTGGGATCACTTTGAGGGAGGGCGAGCCGTTGGAGCTGCTGGGCTAAAGATGTCATCGCCAGCGACTTAAGAAAACAGGCTACGAAATACAAGCACCGTGAGAAGTCTGCAAAACTACAAGCGGCTTTACGCACAAGGAACTATCCTCCGCACCCACTGCCTTCAGGGACACACAAAGCAGCAATCGCTCTGGGACCCTGACAGGCACGCAGCGCCTCAGCGCCGGGCTTTCCCTGCCGACTCCCCACCGAAACGCCGACACACAGACCTTTCCCGGTACACCGACGCGATCCGCAGCCACACCAACAAGTTCTGTATTCCTCCCCACCCGAAGCTCGAGATTAGTGTAGGACTCCGAAGCTAACAATTCCTCACAGCAGCGCCCACATGGCATCAAGGTTCAACTCAGGGACCGGAAATCTACAGCAAGCCTTAGAGGAACTTCCGGTTGTAGGCACTACGGCAAGAGAAGAGGTACTAATTTATGGAAATGCAATACGATTTCTCGAGTCCCTTCTAGCTAAGCCCCGCCCATCCGACACGCCCCTTTGGCAAATCCCACCCTGCGGGACTGAGTGCTCCAGCTGTGGGACTCCGCGTGCCAAACCCGCGCAGCTGTGGGACTCCGCGTGCCAAACCCGCGCAGCTGTGCACAGGCGCTCGCCGGGGAGCGAGCTGAGTTTCATTAAATCTCCGGATAAAGGCGTCTCCTAGGAGTTTTAAGACTCTAGCTAGGGATTCTTAAGTTTAGGGAGTATTCACCCACCGTTATTACTGTGTACCAGCGCCAGGTAGGAGTTAAAGCTCAGGAGTCGGAATCCTGAAGCCTCCATTCCTAGTTCAAATCTCAGGGCCGCACCTCTCTGCTGTGTGTCTGCCTCCTAATTGTGTCATTTGTCCGAATTGGTCACTTGCTCTATCAAATAAGAACAAGTCGAGAGTTGGTGTTGGACACTGCCCAGCAGAGATCGGAGCTCTCTTGTCACTGAAACGAACCCTGGTGAGGTGGAATTCACAAACAAGAAATGTATTCATTTCATTTGAACAGTTGGAAGGGGCTCAGCAAATGAATATAGGGTTATGACTATCTCGCAGGTCCAAACAAATTTCCAAGATACATCATTTCCGTCTGCCTGTGTGATGAGGTACCCCCCAGGCCTGCTCTAGAAAACCACTCATCCTTCGAGCGTCAGTGTAGATGAACGTCGCTGCAGGGTCCCACCAAGGCCACCCCCCAAACCCTGTTTCCAGGTCAGCATGCAACATGCTAGACACCGAGTGGACCAGCCTCTCAGCCTTGCCCAGGATGGAGAGCTGAGCCTGGAGATGCCCTGCCTGTCTTTGCAGAAGCAGGTAGCTCGCTTCAGAGACAGTGCTTACTGATGCCAGGGGCTCAGATTATTCCCAACCTTCTTTCCTGGGAACTGTTGAAAACAGCTGCAAAATCAGGAGCTCCCTTTCTTATACTTCTTGCAGATTCTCTCCTTTTTATTAACATAGGGGTCTATTGTTGTTTGCTTTAGCAGGATTTAGTTATTTATCTATTTGCATTTAGTCCAGGGCCTACAGTGTCTCACTATACAGATCAGTCTCTTAGTCATACTACTCTTATCAGCCTTCCAAGCGCTGGGATTACAGGCATGAGCCACCACGCCCAGTCTCAGTCACCATCTCAGAAGGCCCGGAGGGCGGGGCCGGTGCTTCACACAGGGAATCAAACCCTGCTGCTGAGCTCTGCCTAAGCAGACACTTTAGTCTACTGAGCTATCAGGCTGGCCTGCTTTAGCAGGATTTAAAACAACCAAAAATATCTTCAGTTAGTTTTGCAGACAGTAATTACTTTTTTTAATGTGGTTTTTTTTCACTGCCTTGTGGAGAAAAATAAGAATGTTCTAATGGTGTCCGTTTCATTCCACAAACAGATCTCTTAAGGATTTTTTTTCTTCCTCATGTGTTACAACAATTTTACATTTATAAAGCAATTAGTTTTAGGTATTTGGTAAATACTGAAAAATCAGTGAAATCCTGTTCTATCCACAAGTCATATTTTCTTGTGGAAAAAAGTTGTCTGTGTATTTAAGTTTTTTCAGACTTGTAGTGATCCTCCTGTTTTCAGCCTCCCTACTGCTGGGATTACAGGCATGTGCCATCATATGTGGACTCCATTACCTGCTCAACTTGCCCCAGGAGACGGGGCTGGCATGGCATGTGATGTCAGGGTTCGAACCCTGACCCCTGCGCTTGCCTAAGCAAGTGCTTAGTTTGCTGAACTATCTCACCGGCCCTTGTCTGTGTATTTTCATTTTTTTAAGAAATATAAATGAATTCTACTTCAAAAAAAAAAATCTAACAATTCAAGAAAAGCCTATCAATTGCATTCTGGACATTCAAACCTATCTTACAATTTAAATTTCAATAGTAAAAACAGTAGATTTTAGAACTGCTTTGTGATCAATTTTAAAAAAAAAAGTTCTATTAACACCATTTATTCCGTTTCCAACCATATCTGTGAGTTTCTCAAATTTCCCATACAATCATTTTTCAACATCAGAAGAATCATGACTCACAAAGAAGCAATTTGGATTTTTTCTGCCTCCAAAATGTTTATCAAATCCTGTACTTCTCACAGGCTTTTGAAGCCGTTAAAAAATAAGTAAGAAATATTCCAATGAATGAAACATACCAAATGTCAGTAATAATTGACACATTCCTTTGAGGAAATGGCTTTTTTTTTTTTTTTAAATCCAGTCTGTATATGCAAAGCAAGCAAGGAAATTCAGTCTTTTTTCTTCTTTAAAAATCTGTTACTCCTAAAATATTATTCCACTGAAAGGCCAAGTGAAAGAGGAAAAAAGAAGGGGGCACACACCATCAACACAAAAGAAATAAAATTATACAAACTGAAGCAGTTTATAACAGACTGAGGTCACAGTGCCAGCCACGGAAGACTGGCTGAAGAAATTCACTGGTCCGCAGGAGCTGGGTTCTCTTGGTGGAGCTGGGTGAAGAGTGAATCACTGCCGCCGAGCATTCCCTCTTCCTACTCCAAAGCCGGGCTTCTGTGCCATTCCTCCATGGGGAGGGCCTCTCATGCCACCACCCAGCCCACCTTGGGGCCTCCAGGTCCCCGCAGTCGGTTGTCTCAATGGTCTCCTTCCCTGACAGCACGGGTCTTCTTCTCTTCCACATTCAGATGGACTTCACCTCTGAACATGATGGGCCTGTTGCTAAGGACCTTCTGCACAGGCTCAGAATCATTGAGCATGACAAAACCAAAATTGGGTAGCTTCCCACTGCTGTTTATGTGCAGCTCCACCACATTCCCATAGTTTTGAAAGAAATCTTTGAGTTCTGATTTGTCCACCTCATGTGGCAGGTTCCCAATGAAGAGCTGGTGGCTATCCAGATGTCTCACAATTCTCCAAGGTTCAACATCACCTTGCTCCCCAGTTTCATGAATTGGTCTGGGTACCCTCTGGTTAGGAATATTTATTTGTTGTTTTCTCACTCTTTGATCCCTTTTGGGCATCTGTAGTTGATCTGAGATTCAGGTTTAGATTCTGGACGCAACTGGTACTTTCACAACATGAGGAGATATCCCAGTAACAGGAACAGCTCCATTAGGAGGTTCTTACTGGTCATAGATGCCCAAGAAAATGCTCGCAAATCCTCCTGTACTGTCTGAGCTATGTCTGTGGGGGCTGGAGAAGAACTCTTCTGAGCATCTTCAGAAGCAGCTTCTTCTAAAACAGGTGCAGACTTTTCCTCTTGGATTTCAGATGCAACTTCTTGCACTGGTTCTGACTCAGGATCAGGCTCTGGTTCAGCAACAGGTTCCTCTAAATGTTCGTCCAGGTCATTGATGAAAGTTTGATCATAGAAAGTACCAGAATCATCAGGTACAGCTCCTGTATGTGCTGTTTTTCTTTGGGCTCTTCCACTTCTTCCTCAGATTCCTCTTGAGGCTCAGTGACAAAGCCACCAAAGATCTCATCTTGGTATCTGAAGATATCATTATGAACATAGAATTTATTTGCAACTGAGCCCTCAGGAGCAAGGACAAATGTCTGCATGAACCTCCACAAAGCCTGATTGTTGTTAGAGAGCAGTCCCATGACCTGGACCATGACGCCAACATTCAGGGGAGCACATGCATCGACATGGCAGATCTTGGTGTGGCAGTTGGTGAAGTTTTGTGACATCACTTTCCTGTGAATTTCTTTCTGTCCGTAGACTGCATCTGCAGGTTTTCCATTTGAATCCAATCCCCCGTGGACATAGAAAGAGTTCTTTCTATAAAATCGATGCAGTATGTCCAGGGCCTGGTTCAGCAGGATGTAACACTGTCTCACAAATTCCCACCCGACCAGCAGGGGACTTGGCTTCTCCATAACCATTGCTTTGGTTAATTCAATCTACGCAGCTGAGCAGGCATGAAACAAGCTCTTCTGCACAGCACAGAAGGTGACAGAAACCCCTCACGCAAGTGCGTCTGCACACCTTGTCTGTGTATTTTCAAAAGCTTTATTAAAATGCAATTAGGGCCGGCAAAATAGCTCAGTGAACTAAGCGCTTGCTTTGGCAAGTTCCGGGACCAAGGTTTGATTCCCAGTCCTAGTGACAGCCCTGCCTCTCGGGCACACTGAGCCGGAGACAATGTCTGGGCATGGTGGCGCACTCCTGTAATCCCATTGCTTGGGAGGCTGAAAACAGGAGGATCATTACTAGTCCACGCTGCATAGTGAGACCTGCACCAAATATAAAGTGAAAAAAATATATAAAAAATAAATAAAATGAAACTAAAAATTGTGCTACAGATATTTGTTTCAGGATTTTCTATGTTAGCTCTACAATAGCTAATATGCAGAGACAAATTTTACTTTGGAATTAGGCTAGGAAAGTAAAAAAGGGAAATAGGTAAAAAATTCATAATATATATAATAAAACTTTGGCTTGGAAAAATACTGATCATGAATTACATACCTTTCTCCATTTTAAAACAATTAAAGGGTGGCCAAATAGCTCAGCAGATCAAACTGCCTGCTTAGGCAGATGCAGAGGCCAGGAGTTTGATCCTTGGGCCTGCTGTGCCTCCCCATCCTTGGGGAGGGCAACTGAGACTGGGGGTGGTGACACACACCTATAATCCCAGCACTTGTAAGGCTGTAAACAGGAGGATCACTATGAGTCCAAGAGTCTGATATACATAGTGAGATCCTGTAGACTCTGTAGACCTTGTCCTAAATGCTATATATATATATATATATATATATATATATATATATATCACTATAAGGAACAAATCTAATGAATTTTTTTATTGTGCCTTATAGTGTTTTGATTATAGCCTCTCAGATTTTATGATTGTATGCCTATTTGATTGGTTATTCATTTAATGAACAGAGAAAGTATATTTTTTCAGATTTTTTGAATTTAAAATATTATAGATCATATGTAGCTCTGAAAAGTCTCCCTTCTAATAATCCTTTTCATGCCTTTTGCTGTTATACATTCATTAATTTTAGCCATAATAGGCACACATATTCTTTTTTTTAAAAGTAGGAAAAATATATATATTTTTTCATTTCAACAGTTTTTAATTAAAAGTTGCACACAGGAGGACTTTATTCCTGCATCTTCTCAATCGTTTCTTCCTTGTATTTGCCCTTTTCCTTTCCTACTTGGCGAGACTTGGCTTTCCGTTCCAGGATCTTTTTGCGGTCTTTGTCTAGTTTTAGCCTGGTGATAACCACCTCACTGGGGTGAATGCCTACGTGGACAGCTGTGCCATTTGCCTTTTCCCGCTGCACCCGTTCAGTGTAGATGACATACTTCTTCCTGTAAACCTGGACTACTTTGCCGATCTGCTGACCTTTATAGTGTCCTCGCACAACCTGAACTTCATCATCCTTTCGGACGGGCATAGAGCGAACATTGTATTTCTCTCTCAGTTCTTTGGAAAGAGGAGAAGACATAATTTTCCTGCGAATGTGGGAAAGCACATTGAAATGCCTTTTGCGGTTTTTGCTTCGGTCCGAAGTCACAAAAGGATTAAATTTCATTTTGGCCGCTGCAGATCCAGTGATGGCCGCAAAAGGGAAGAGGTCTACACGTTGCTTCCGGTTCTGTAAGTTTCAGAAAAATATATTGAGAGAAAGAAAGCTTCTGTCTAAGAGGGACAGATAGAGGCCCAGAAAGTGGGCTGTTGCATGCATATGTTCTTAATTGTGATGTGTAAATTTTATGCAGTAGAATGATAAATTCTCCTGATTCAATCATCTGCCCTCCTCAAAAGCAAACCTGCAAGAGTGATTTGAATGTTATTTTTCAAGAGCTATTCTCTCTTTCCATCTCATGTCTTTTAATGCCCAGTACAGATTGCTTGATTTATTCTACGAGTACTTTATGCAACGGTGTGATGTGATGGTGACCAAGAAACTGAAGTCTTTTCTGTGCAGATGCATTCATACAGGAGACAGGGAGGATGCAGTTGGATAAACCAGAAGGAAATCCATCAGATAATGTGATAAGTGTTCTGATGAAATAATACAAAACCTCATGCTTGGGTGATTAGAGGGTGCTATTAATTTGAGTTGTAGAAGAATCTATGAGGAGGGGACATGTTACAGTGGTACCTAAATGAAAAGTTTAGGAAAAGTGTTCATCTCAGATAAGATTGCTCTTGGCAGGGACTGTACTCCTATCACAGCTGTCCTTTCTGTCCATCAAATATGCCACTAGCACTATCACTATTTGAGATGATCTGATTTGTTTGTCTCCTTATTTCCTGTTCCTTTCACTATAGTACTGGTCTCAGCAGGTGGGAGTGAAGTCTACCCCTAAGATTTGCTTAGCCTGGCTAGGATGTGAATGGAGGCTCACTCTTGTAGGTCTAAGAATTTAAAAGTTCTATATCACTGTAGCTTCCTGTTGACTAAGATATACTATGATGTCCAACATTGACAAATAAACATTTATAATAATAAAACAAAAATGTTTTCATAAGACTAGACTAGTAAACTTTTAAAAAATGATTGAATTTAATGAACTAGGTATACCATTGATTGATGAATTTAGAGGAATAATAAAGGCATTTATAGTTAACACATTTTCTATGTAGTTACTCTATGCATTTTGTTTTCTTTTGAGCCAATTCACCAATTATGTTGTTTAATCAAGGTGTTCCTGAGGTCTGAGAATGCAGCTCAGTGGTAATGTACTTGTTTAGCACGCATGAGGCTCCATGTTTAATACTTAGCAACTCCTCTTCACTGTACATGCATATAAAATACTTTGATCATCCCCATCCTCCATTATTGTCTTTTACTCTCTCTTGACCTATCCTTCATTCTGTTTCTCTTCTAATAACTTTCCTTCTACTTACATTTAGTGGCAAAATTTTAAATAACATTATTAAAACCTCTGTAAAGGTTTTTAGTAAATATTTTCACAAAAATAAATTATAAGTGCATTATTCCAAGTCTAGGCCAGGCATGGTGGTGCAGACCTGTAATTCAAGCACTCAGGAGGCTAAGACAGGAGGATCAAGCCACAGCTTGGTCTACATAGTGAGTTCAAGGCCAGCCTGAGCTATGTATCAGGAAAGCGCTTATTCCACTGAGCCATTTCCCCTGCCCCTTTGAGCTATGTATCAATACCCTGTATTAAAAGCAAACAAACAAACAAAAAATAAATTCCACCTAGTTACCATTGCAAAGACTAGGTATACCCATGTTAGGAGGCTAAAGCTAAAATTGATCATATGTAGGAGGGCAGGCTGAGGCTTCATTGCCTAAAGAAGTCAAGCTACCTCAGTCTTGAGAAAAAATATCCATGGACATTATGGTCTATTAGTAACTAGTAACCTCATGCCTTGCAACTTTATAAAGGTATACATAAAGTCTCTTACTATTGTTCTAGGGCTCATCTTGCCAACAAGGCAGACAGGCCACCATCTGACCCAACTCTTGTCTTCTTTCTGTCTTTTCCTCATTCCTATTGTCATCTTTCCCCGGATAGCACACTGAGAGACCAACAGATCCCTACATACCCATCATTCCTAGTATAGCTATGTCCACCTATTTTCAAATTTGAGTCAGATACATTGTTTAATGTTCCTAAATATTCCTCAGCTGCCACATCCAATTATGGCAAATACTACACTAATTCCCAAGTACAACCAGAACCATAAGCTAGAAAACAAAAGGAAATATGAAATCACAGGTTTTGAAACTGCTTAGAAACAATACTGCATTATGTCAAAATCTGTTACATTTACTTAATGTGTGTCATCGTTTGGGGTTTTGCAAGGAAGACAATACAACATAAGATACATATTTTATGAGATTATTTTATAGTAGTTACCCAAAGAATCATAAACAAAGACTGCAGGAAATATGTTCACATACTAAACACCAAAGAATCCAGCTGAGGACCTGGATCCTAATATCCTGCATGAGTCCAGCTGAAAACCTAGAGCTCATCACAGTGCCCACAAGTCCACCTGGAAGCCAAGAGCCCACAATAATGTCTCATGCAGGCCTACATCCCGGGTCTGCACTGTGAAGGCCCAAAGGTAGAAGCTAGAAATTCTGTGACAGCAGGATGAAGGATCTGTGTTAGCAGGCTGAAGGATCTGAAATGGAGACAGAAAGCAATGCTCAAGGTAAGAAGCAGAGCTCCTGAGAAGTACCATATCCATCCTCAGCAACAATGAGGTCTGAGCTCCTCTGAAGATGAGGAAAGCTGAGTTCCCATCATGAAAGCCAATGCAATAAGCATATCCAGGAGACTGAGCAGTGCACCATCTTTCCTTCCAGAGCCAGGAAGTGATGCTCAAGATGAGGACAAGAGCTTCCCCAAAGTGAACCATAGCCTTTGTCAACAACAACGATGTCCTGAACTCCTCCAATAAGAACAGCCAGGTTCATCAGGAAAGCCAGCATGATAAGGTCCTCCAGCAGAATAACCCAAGAGAACCAGCAGCTTCCAACAGCTTCCAGCAGCTTCTCCAAATAGCTTCTCTCATTCTGCCACTTATGCTGCTGGCAACACCCCCAAGGTGGGCCTCCCACACCTAGTACCACCATAATTCAGTTCAGCTGGGTGTTACAAGGTGACCACCAGTTGACAATCTACCACAGTATAAAAGAAGAGTGACAAGCCAATTAATTAGTCTTTCCTAACTAGATCTTACTTAAGGCTTCCTTGCACATGAAAGGGACATTTAGAAACTGCATAAGCCACAGACTCAGACTAGTCAGTTTGTCTTTTATTTTGGGGTCACAGGGAAAAGACCTGTTTCTCAGAGGCTCAAATGCATAAATTATGAGAGAGATGGGATGTTCAGGCTTGTGCTTATGCTGCCTCCTGTTATGCTAAGGGGAAGATTTTTAAATATGTTTATTTGTGTGCATTGGTGATATGCACAGATCAGGGCTTTGTACTGGTCCTAGGATGGTACTGAAGACAAGGGCTTTCTCATGTTTATAGCTGAATCCTTACAGCCAAATACAGTACTTGGGACATGGGTAACATGTATAGAATGACAAATTGAATGAATGAAATTTTTTAAAAAAATATGTTTGGTTGTTACAGGGTCTCACTATGCAGCATGGACTCGTTGTGATACTCCCATTTTCAGCCTCCCAAGTGCTGGGATTACAACTCTGGCTGGCTCAGCCTGCCCTGGGTGCGGGGCTGGTGCAGCATATTATCCTAGGATTAAACTGCAGCCCCTGCACTTGCCTAAATTTGCCTAAGCCTGTGCTTTAGTATGCTTAGCTATCTGGATAGCCCAAATGAAAATGTTGATAGCTATATCTGTCACTTTTCTGCTCAAGAAATGCAGAATGCAAGTGAATGACAGAATTATTTGTTATAGGAGCAACTTAGATTATTCTAACTACAAGGAAACTATTCAGAAACTTCAGAATATTATGTTATAATACAAATAACTTTAATATATAATAAATAACCTTAATAGGTTATTTGTATTATATATCACAACTAATGGAATACCCTGACTTGAGCATACATCTATTGATGAAAAAAGAAATAAATGCATGTTATTAGCAAAGTAAATACAACTTGTGAAATCTACAGTTTAGCCAACAACTAACACATACATCTCTGGCTAAGTGACTAAGAAGTTAACTATTTTTAATATTGCGTCTGAAAGAAAGGTATTTTCATGATTATGAGTCTGAGCACTTGGGGTCTTGTCACAGTTACCACTCCCAAGGGCTTGGCAGTGCTCACATGAAATCCTACCGCTCTGAGAGGCAGAGGCTAGTGGTTCTCAAGTTCAAGCTCAGCCAAGGCAACTTAAAAACTTAGGGAGACCTTGTCTCAAAATGAAAATAATAATAAAAATAGAATAAATAGGTATCTGGATGTAGGTCAGTGAAAAGGTCCTGGGTTCAGTCTCTAGGTCCACAAAATAGAACACTTGGTAGGCAGGTAATTGTTTTGAAATGGTTCTGTAGGCAGCTAGAAGTCAAAAAGGAGTGACTTAGAAACAGACAAGAGCAAGTGGCTGGTATATGGTTGGAAACCAGCAGGAGGTAGCAAAGCATTTTCCGGACTCTAGAGGGCACTCTGTCCCTAGGTGTCTTATCAGAAGCAGCAGTATTCAGTTATAAAATTGTATACAAGTGTCTAAAATAGACATGCTATACAATGAAGTAAAAATAATGTTTTCCAGTGTCATGTGGGAACTACAGCATTCATGTTTCCCTGTTCTTGTCTAGTGAAAACTATTCAGTCATCTGTTTAGTGACTACCTGGGGTACCTGAGTCCATTTTTCTGTTTCAGCATGCTTTATCCTATGCTAGTTTCTGTGACTATTTGCCACTGAATATATTGTTTAATATTTATTTAAACAATATTAATATTTATTTATTGACTAGAGTAATCATCAATAAAACTATAAAACTTTCTTAAAACAAGTATTTGAATGACTAAGAAAGATGGAGGAAAAATTATGCTCTTGGGTAGTAAAGGAAACATACAGATTATCTATTTGCTATCCCTAAGTTATTTTACATATTCAATTCAAAAATAAAAATTCAAGAAAGTTTTAAAAATTTGAGAAAATAACTCCAAGGTGCATATAAAAGAATGAGTATACTAGAGTGTATTTTTAAAGTTCTCAGAGGGTCACTTAATGGAAAAATAAAACAAGGTAAGATGCATTATCAGCTGTTAGAAATATATGACAAAGCAGTTACAAATTAAAGAATATAGCTTTGGTGCAAAAACAGATCCCAGAACCAAACAGCTCACCCAACATATGTGAGCAGTTACTGTAAGTACAAAAGGAAAATAAAAATTGGTCAAAGAAGAAAATATTCACTAATTAAGATTGGGTGAAGTAACTTTGGCAGGCTAAAAAAATTAAAAATCAAATACTCATCTCAATTCATTCACATGAATGGATTCTAGAGTACCTGAGCAAATTATGGTTCTGAAAAGAAAGGATTCTGTGGAATCTCCACACCGATTTCCATAGTGGTCGTACTAGTCCTTTTTCCCCAACAACTTCTCCAGTCTTTTTTTTTTTTTTTTTTTTTTTTTTTTTTTTACCTGGAGTTGAACTCACAACCCACATTTGCCAGGCAGGCATTGTGCCACTGAACTATAGTCCATGCCTTCTTTGTTGTATTTTGAATCCTTGGTGATAGCCATTCTTTCTGGAATAAGACAGATTCTTTATTATTTTGATTTGTATTTCTCTAATGACCAAAGATACTGACCACATTTTCTTGTACTTAATGGCCATTCTTTTATTTTTTGGCAGAACGGGTTAATGGCCATTCTTTTTCAGATAAGTGTCTTTTTTGATTGGATCTTTTATATGGGGGGCATTAATTTATGCATGTTACAGTGATGCATGCATATCCACTTCTGTTTTCCCCAGCCAAACTCTCCACATTGCGGAAATACAGCTAAAAATCCAGAGAAAACAAGGTAGCTAGGGTTTGAGCTGGCTGTCACTGAGTTCGAAGGTTGGAGGAACTCAGGGCCAGTCCTCAGAACTGGGAGTTACGGCCCTAGGCTGAGCACAGCTCCAGCACACACCCTCCAGTCAAGCCCTGAGAGATAACAATCTCCAAATAACCTCCACACATTCCAGAACAGAGTTCAAAAATATGTATAGGATATACAAAAATACGCAGCACCCAGCAAAGTGCACTTCACAATGTCAGGCAAAAAATGGGAAATATACACAATGAGGAGAAATGGCTAGTGAGACCAGCCTGAAGAGACACAGATGAATTAGAAGACAAAGACAGTAAACAATGATTGCGCTTACATCTATCTGTTCAAAAAGTTATTTGTTGTTTTTTTTTTCTTTTTTTGTGGAACCGGGGATTGAACTCAGGCCTATGTGCTTGCCAGGGAAAGGCTTATTCTACTGAGCCATCTCTCCAGCCCCAACCACAAAAAGTTAAATAGAGGTAAAAGATTATATTTATGTATAGTATCTTATGTTACACAAAAAATTTAGTCATACAATTTTTGTTTTTTAAAGTCATACAATTTTATGAAATATTATTTGTAACTTAATAATCACTTAGCCATATCTAGTAATATTAAAGTAGTAGTATATATTTCTGGTGAAGACATTCTTTAATTCATATTTTCATGGATTATTAATGATAATATAAAGTAGTGCCACCTTTTCAGAAGCCAATTGGAAATATGCATCAGGAACTCAAAATATGCCCATACCCATTAACTTTCTAATTCTAGTTCTGGAGCCATTAACAAACCAACATTCCACCGCTGGAAACAGGCCATTAGCACGTTATTGTGTGGGATGGTAGATTTAGAAAAATAAGGTTATATATAGTTAAGTATAAGTACTGCTAACATATCTATGTATTTAAGCATAAAATTTTGGGCTGAGGGTGTAGCTTAGGGGTAGAGTGCTTGCCTAAACATAAATTTCATAATTTATGTATGCATACTAGCACATCTGATGTCTTGTCGTTTTCTTTTCTTTTTTTTTTTTTTTTAAATATTTTTAAGGAAGGGTCTACAGGGTGTTCAGGATCTCACTACTAGATGGGACTTGCAGTGATCCACCTCTTTACGGCCTCCCAAGAGCTGGGATTACAGACACACTAGTACACCCAGTCTCAATTGCCTTCTCAGCATGCTCCAGGGGCAAGGCCGGCACGACAGGCCTGGGGATCAAACCCCTAGCCCCTGTGCCTGCTTGCAGGCACTTTAATCCACTGAACTATTTGGCCAGCCCTGTCTTGTCATTGTTCATCTTTTTTTCCCTCTGTATTTAGGGAAGGGTCTACAGGGTGCTCAGGGTCTCACTACTAGATGGGACTCACAGTGATCCACCTGCTTACAGCCTCCCAAGGGCTGGGATTACAAGTGTGTGCCCCCAAGCTCAGTCTCAATTGCCCTCTCAGAGTGCCCAATCTCATGCCAGTGATTGAAACCTTGGCCACAGTGCTCTGCCTAAGCAGGCACTTCAGTCTGCTAAGCTATCAGGCCGGCCCCCCTCATTTTCCATCTTAAATCAGCCTTTAATGTATAAATCTTAATGCACATAGATAACATTTTCCCCATAAATAACTCTATATAAAGAACTTGCTAGAGATAGTACATCGACAAATATTTAAATAGTGATGTATATTTTAGGTTAATGCTATTTTGAAGACATTTAGAGTGGGACAAAGAGGCCCCTGTGGCAGAGACACTGACCTAGAACAAAAGAACAAAAAAGTGAAATAAATTTACTCCTTTAATGTTTGTGAAGACATTGGGAGATTTTCTTAATTATATCAGAGGATCTTTCTGTAAAAGGCAATTCATGTGCAACTACTGTACTTTAAGTTCTAAGTATAATTGCAGACATAAAAGAATCTTAGCTTATAAGACATTAAATGTATAATATAAGACAGTTTTTACTTTGTACTGTTAGGAAGGTAAAGGAGAAACCCATCCCATTCAACATTCCAGACTTGGATGACCGAAACTATTTGAACATTTGAAAGGTTGAGAGGACAATGCTATACCTCTAAGAATTAATTGGAAACAACTAAACACAATTGAGTCAGATAAGGCAAAGTGAATAGCATATGCTGCAGGATACTAATCAGCTTTTCTTTTGGATGGTTAACAACCTAAGCTCACAAATCAAAATTGGAGAAATAGAAGAGCCACAAGGCCAGCCAACATTTTGGCCCTAGCCTTTCAAGGTCAGCGAAGACTCAGGACATAGGAGAACCTGTACTGCAACATCATGAAACTCAGTTGAGCTCCAAATTTTCTGAACAAGGAGATTATGGAGCTACAGAGGAAAGAGATTGAATTTTTATAGTGTGCCTAGGGAGAGTCACATGGAGAGAAAACTCTCTCAGGCTCTCACAGATAGCAAACTGGTCAAGCATTGGCCGTGACCCATCCACATGGATGACACAGAAAAGGATCTACAGAATATGGTACAGGACTACAAGATAAACCCTGAGGGGACTTCACTGACCTCATAAGAAAGAAAAAGTACATGTGTTGGTATATAAGTCTTGCTCTGTCTAGGTCTTAACCATCCAGCAGAAAAAGTATAAAAATGAAGTGTACATCGCAGGGTCATAATATTAAGCTGAGCTATAAATGGCTATGTGTCGGGCTACGGCGTCCCCTCCCGGCCGGCAGGAAAGGAAGACCCAACAAGATCTTTCAAGACGGCGACAGGCTTTAATCGTTCTCCAGGTCATGCCCCACCGAGAGAGCCCAGTTCCTCTCTCGACCGCGTTGTCTTCTCCCCTCCCCCTGTCCTCCGTGCACCCACCTTTATACATTTTGGTGCCCCAATCTGGAGCGGCCACGTCTCGCTTTCCCATTGGGTGTTATCACGCAAAAACTGATTACATCACAACGCAGGCAGATTACAGAGTTTGCGGAAGCAGGAAACGGGCGCCATTTTGGGGCACACGATGGGAGGGGTAATCTAGCTCAGGCTGCCGAGGCGCCATAGGCCACAGAGGGCCGCGGCTCCCGACCGTCCCCGGGCTGCTCTCCACGGCTCTCCACATCTCCCCCTTTCTGTTTTATTAAAGACACACTGGTCACAAAGGCTTTATTATTTTTATAATATCCCGCATGTGGCCTGGGCAGAGGGAATATAGAGATCTATACCCTGCTGTGCGCCATTCCCTAAAGAGCACGTCTTTGGCCGAAGACCATGCCAGGAATGGGGTGCTCATTTTTCGCAGGGCCAGGCATCATAGAGCAGAACCTGGATGCATATAGATATATATTCCTACCATCTTTACCTGGCGTCATCAGGCTGATGATACTGCAGTACCTCAGGTCTTGCACCTCGATACCCATGTGCCATTCTCAAGGAAAGGAAGGAGCCCATTTAATAAGGATGCACGGGGGCCCTAGAGGTGTTCCACCTTCGCGGATATATTCCGCCATTGCACGGTTTTTGTGCGCTACGCTGCTTTTGGAAGGACCGGACTGGGCAGCAACCGGTATGCACGGCACACTTGGGACCCGAGATGCCGCTGTCTCTCAACGTGCATAAGTGCATCTCCTGCGATACTATGTTTCGCACCCGTGCCTAGGGGGGAGGATGAAACCAGGAGAGCGCCGGGTAAGTCAGGGCCCGCGCCCTCTGGCGCCGTATTATAAGGGAGCTTAAGAGGTATTTTTGTCAGGACAATAAAAACAGCATGGTCATAAATGAACAGATTACAAAACAAAACAAAAAAAAGGGGGGGGTGTTTCAGCAACTGTCACTCACATTATGTATAAAACTTGTAAAGCTACTTATGACAATTCTTATTTTTACATTGGTCAGGCCCTCTATATCTCATCTGACCTGTAATGATACCTACAGTAAGGCTAGGATTATAAATCTTATATACTCAGTCCTTCCAGGGGACTCTGGGACGTGTCCCATCACTCGCAGACTTGGATGGTGATCCCGCTGTGACTGGAGCGGGGCCTCCGCTGGGGGCGCGGGCAGTCCTCTCTGTCCATCGTTTCGAGCCTGTGGTAATGGACTTGTAGAGACTGCTGTCCCAAGATGTCAAGCCGCTGTCTGACAAAGGTCATCAGTCTATTGAAGAGACAAGGCCCCAGAGACAACAAAATCAAGAGTCCCACAAAAGGTCCGAGCAAGGGGAGGAGATAGGGCAGGGTCCCGTTCCAAGCGCTCCAAAAGGGATTGTTGAAGAGCTCTTTTCTTCTTTTTATCAGGTCCTCCTGGAGCCTCTTGATCTTGTCTCGAACAATTCCAGATTTATTTGCATAGAAGCAGCAGCGTTCCTGCAAAGCCAAACAGATCCCTCCCTGCTCTGCTGTGAGGAGATCTAACCCTCTTCTATTCTGGAGGACTACCTCCGCAAGGGAATCTAACTGATCTTGAATGTCCTGAATGGTACCGGACAGGGTTTGGACGTCATCAATCAGCTGATTAGAGAGCTTAATGTGGGACTGTA